>JAANSN010001617.1:0-31608 GCA_036850665.1 Dicranocentrus wangi
AGAATCAGAATAATATTGTTAACACCAGCAGCAGCAGAAGCAGCCCTCCGCCCTCGGTCCATTACCATCCGCAGGAACACGTTGACATTGAAGGTACTTTTATTAGACAGTTATTTATAATGAAGTGCCTAAATATTTGATTTAGTTTCACTAGTACTTTTTTTCATTTTTGTGGCTGGGTATTTGTGTTAAGGGTATTTTGTACAAATCTGATTTGAGGATAAGATAAGTACCCACTTGCCCACAATAATCACCTCACCTAACACTTAATGTTAAATAAAAATATGTGTAGTCTTAAATGACATTTTATTTTGTTGAGTATAATATAATGTTGAATGTGCATTGATTGAATAAATATTTATAATTTATAATTAGTGACTACTGACTTGCTTTTAGATTTCGTCTTTGGTGATGATCAGAGTATGGAGACGTGCCAAAGAGGACCTTGGTCACCGCAGACGCAGGAAGTTTATTCAGCTACAAAAGTGCCACCACCTCCGCCACCTTTACTGTGTAACGTAGTTCAGCCAAATTATGATTCTGTTGTCTATGTTTAATTTCTTACGACCATATTATATGATATTTAAGTTACTCGTGAATGCGGTTTTCCTTGATTGAATTATGAACTCTGATCATCAACTTTGCAGATCCTTCCATGGAGGAAGATGAATTACTGCAGACACGTGAAAGCTATACACCACCGGCAGTCCTACCAACTCCAGATGATTTCTTATAAACATATTATATGATATTTTAGTAACTCATGAATGAATGAGCTTTTCCTTGAATTATGAACTCTGATCATATGAACTTTGCAGATACTTCCATGGATGAGGATGAATTACAGACGCATGAAAGCTGTCCACCGGCGGCAGTCCCACCACCAACTCTACATGCTACTGCTAAGGGGGTTAATAAAAGTTCCACAAAATACTGCAACCTTCACGAGACCTTCACGAAACTACTAAACGGCTTATTCCGGTGTCACATCTGCGGGATGGAGGTGTCCAAGAAGGAAACAACTTTCCACCGACTGAGTCACACAAAAAAGAAAGCATCAGCGAAGCACAGGAAAAAGTGTGAGCATTGTGGCCACGTCTTTGTGGCTCAGATGCTCCTTGACCGACACATCATGACTCGACACAAATTCTCCTACTTCACTCAATTCAAAGATCCAAGACTGAGCCAAGAGCGATTTTCTAAATTGGTTCGACTTTTATTTGAAGAAGGGAATGTGCCGGTGGCGGAATGCCCAAACCCCAACTCTACGCTATCCAACAATTGGCACAAGTGCGGCATGTGCTTCTTTAGTAAATTTATGAAAACTGATGTTCTGATCCACATGGTGCGACATCATATGGACCACTTGTCAGCTCAACTTATGGCCTTACAAGAGGAGGAGTTGGCAAAGGTGGTTTGGGTACCACCTCCAGCTTCTCCTCCCAGTATTCCATGCCTGCTTCCACCATTATTACCTCCTCCACGTTCTCAAAAGGTCTCAAAAAATCGTCGTCCGCAGGTACATCTGAACAATAGGTTGCCGACATTGCAATGTGAACATTGTACTGCAGTATTTCACATCCCACAAAGTCGTAATCGCCACCGTATTACTTTTCACATGGAAACCTACTTTTTGAGCCTCTGGAGTTCAGATCGGCTAGGAATTAACCAATTTAAGGCGCTGGTGTTGGAGCTGTTTAAAAAGGTGAACATACTAGAAACTGATAGAAGTAGTCGTACTCTGTATAAATGTAAATTCTGCAACGAGTATCGGAATGTCAACCTGAGCGATACGCGACTTCACTTGGTCCAATACCATATGGAACAGCTAGAATTTGAACTGACTTTACTGCTGGGCGGTGGTGGTGAGATAACATACCAAGGAGAATCTGACGCACAGCCAACAAAACCTTCAGAGAACAAGCCCCACCCGGGCACCAGCTCCAATGCCACTAAAATTGGGGGCATTATTGCTGACGCACCCTGTCACATGAAGATTTACACGGATGATGACGATACTGAAATTTTCAAGTCAGGAAGTCAAGACGGAGAATTAGCATGCCCGCCTCCACTTCCACTCGGCAGACCACCAGAGCATCAACAACAAGGTGAATGGCTAGTCAGTGAAATAAATCCCCTTGACTTAATTCACGATCCTGGCGATGATCAGCATGATGACATTAGTGCAGAAACTAAGTGTAAGGTCGAGCTGGAAGTTGATGAGCAGAGTGATTCGGAAACAGATTTAATTTTGGGACTGTAAAAAGTGCAAAAATATCATAATATATCCAGATAATATAATATAGTATAAATGTGTTAATTACTACGAGGGATGAAAATGTAAAAAGAAGTTTGAGTTTATGGACCCCATAAATTAGTTACGGAAATCGGTTATCTTGTTCCAAAGAGTAGTAGTAGTAGTAGTAGTTTTTGCTTTTACTTTGTCCTTATACTTGGGGTATTTGGAATGATTGTGGTGATAATGGTTGGATTTAAACTTACAATTACAATTTATAATGCAATTTATATTTAATTAAATTTTGCCAGTTTTTACTGCTTTCCTCTCCCGTTTTAATTTAACGTCAAGCTCGACAGGAATTTATTTGATTACAAATTATGAACAAGCAAACCCAAATCGTGGAATGCATTTCTGTACAATCAGCAACATCAACTATAAAATATGTAAAGGGAATGCATATAATGTGTTGGGTGATGATATATTCGCCTGTGGGATTAAGACTTAAGGATAATCAAAAAACTAAATAAGTAAAAAAGGACGCTAGCCCAAAATTTACAAAAATTGACAAAAATCCATACACTACAACATTTCATTTCAATTTTCTACAAAATAAATATTATTACATAAGACACGCATACTGCAGACTGCATTTACCACATCAATCAGCATCATCATCATCATCACCAATCACATTTATCATCATCGTCATGCATGATGAACACAACAACCAACCACATGAAGATATTTGTTATGATCATCAAATTACAAAAAAAAATGGTCTGATCTTGTGCGCGTATATGGTGCAATGGGAAAATGTGTAAAACACAGAGGTATGGTCACTTTTGACTTTGTTCCTACATGCTCAGTCATTCATGATCTAGTTTAGTATGACTTTGTTCAGGAGCACAGTTTTTTCTTACCTCACCACGCACACGCACCACCATGCAAATTGTAATTGGCAAATGAGTACATATTCACAGAGTAGGATGTATATAATATAATCTGTGCATGAGAGTAGTAGCCCGAAATATATCCCTTCCATTTATTCTGAATACGATGATTTTTTGCATGAAACATGAAGGAATACCTTGAACAAAACAAGACAGAAATACCTGTAGGAAAACAAGAAATTCCGGTAGCTGCTAAAATACTGGGAAAGGTAGTTTGCTCATGGTTTTCCAAGTAGGTGGTAGAATGTAGGATGTAAAAGATGGAATGTGTAAAATATTTTTGTTATGTTTTGAGTGGGCCATGCAGCAACAATTATTACACAAAGCCAATTGAAATTAATCGAATACATATTTATAAATAAAACAAGCATTTTTTGTTGTATCAGCAATGCCAAAGGTAAGTAAAAATTTGTATCAATATTATTTTTTATGAAAACAATGAAAATGATGCAGGAATTGATGATTCTACAAAGATTTTTCCGACTCTCTTGCAGGATGTTACGAGGCAATTTCTTTTGGCTACAATTGGAGCGGTGGTAGTGCTCCTGGTGCCAACTAACAGTGTCTTCAATAAAGAGCTCATCAATGAGCTTTATGAAATTAACACATCCTCAGAAGTAGCGACAAAGTTATCATTATGGAATGGATTGCACTTGTTGGGCAATATCTTTGGAGCACTGTTGATTCCACTGGTTGCAAACAGGATTGGAAGGTATGATTATTGAGGTATTACGCTAAATTGATTTTTTTTGGTTACTCTTGGCATAACATACTTGAAGTTTGGGCTTTTTTTCAGAAAAATGAGCATTTTCTGCAGCAATTTGATCCTCCAAGTGGGTCTAGTAATTGCTGCCATTGCTGTCCAGCTTGTTTCTTCCGCTGGAATGTTCGTGGGAAAATTTCTTCTTGGACTCAGCTCCGGAATGAATTTCGGCCTGATCCCAATGTACCTACTGGAAATTGCTCCGGCCCGGATCCGAGGAGCTGCTGGAATATCATTCTTCCTCGCAATCACTCTTTCCAGTGATATTATCCAGATTCATCTAATCCGATCCACATGGTACATGAACTACGTGTGTGCCTTTCTGCCCGGACTCCTTCAGCTTGCCATTCTCTTCTGGTGTCCAGAATCCCCAAAGTTCAATGTGCTTATCAAGGGCGACGAGATTTCAGGGGAACGAGGTAAGCCCTATCCGATGTCCGAATAGTCTTACACGTACACTATTTACTTATCAAGGGAATATACACCTGGAGTGATTTTTTAATGTTTTGGACTAAAGCTCTGATTTGCTCTGAGGGGCACCTCTGATGTGCTTACCGAGCTGGAGCAGATAAAGTCGGAGGAGGAAGTCTTGCCAAGAAGACCCAGTTTGTGTGCCTTTTTGAGGGACGAGACCCTCCGCACCCCACTCCTAATTTCATGTGTGGCAATGGTGGCTCAGGTCCCGTATGGGGTTCTCCCTGTCTCAAGAACACTCACAAGGTAACTACTAGACTAGACTTATTATAATCACCACGCAACAATCGGTGACGGGTTATTTTTTCGTTTTTAATTTCAATATATTTATATTTTAAATCGTGTAGACGTGAAAACTGGAGTAGAGCAGGAGTGTTATTGTATTCGGGAGTCCCTTTTGTAAAACTTGTGGTCGTGGTGAGCTCCATTTTTGCAGTGGAAAGATTTGGTCGGCGACCCCTCCTCCTCACGGGCCTTATTGGAATGATGATAACCCTGATTCTCATCTTTTTGTGCACGTTTGTAAGGCTGATGTATATATATATATGTTTACTTATGGTCTCCATATATATTTGATAAGCCTCTATATAAAATGTGTTTTTTCTCACATCACAGGATCCTTCACATTGGGTTACCAACTTGATGGTCGTGCCCTACATCCTGTTTGAGGTCATGTATTCCCTAGGACCGGGCTCCATCCCGTGGTTTCTGGCGTCAGAGTTGTTCTCAACGAGCTGTCGCCCTTTGGCCAGCTCCATCGTTGTAGTTGTCAACTTTGTTACCATTTTCCTTGTCACAATGATGGCAGCGTTGACCTTTATGGCCCTAGGCTTAGGCATTCCGGAAGAATTCTATGCCATTTTACCCTTGGCCGTGCTCACGGGTTTGTGCACATTGTACTTGTTGTGGTTCAAGTTGCCCGAGACAAAATAGTAGTAGAAGTGGTGTTAAGAGGAATAATTTAATAATTTTTAGTGCAAAAATAAGTGTGTATATAAAAGTTATTAAATAAGTGCGTTGAAATGAAAAGCAATATTAATATTTCATTGCATAGGTATGCTATAAAAAAATGAACAAAGTTTTTTCTCCTAACTCAACTCAACAGCTAGCATCAGCAGGGAAGGGGCCGTGCAGTATATCATGAAACTGGATTCTCGTAATGCCCCACATCCAAAAAAGTAGTCCGCATCTCCTTCATACTTTCATAAATCCAAGAAAAATTGTTTTTTGTTTATCTTCCCTTCCTCCATATCCATCCTCACACTAATTCACATGTTGAATGGATGGACCTTTTTTGTGCTTTTTTTTGGCCAGTCCCTACATTCAACAGTTTTAGATTTAACTAACTAATTAGTTAATAAATTAATTATTAATTAGTTTAATTAGTTTCCGATACAATGGGGGACAAGAAGAAAGTTCCAGTTTTAGATACTAATAAAAGCAGTTGCTTCATGTGTCGTCAAGAAATTGGTTCGGAGGAGGAGGAGGATGATGATAAGATTCCTTCGGGAGGCATCCTCCCATTCAAACTGCTAAAGGAATATATGAATGTGGACTTTGGGGACGTGCTAAATCTTATCTCCCTCCTGATCCCCTCCTCCTCCTCCTCCACCTCCTCCACCTCATCCCCACTGAAGAAGGGGAGCTTGGAATTTGGAGTGTTCCTATGTGCCCAGTGCTCCGCTCCAGTTACAGAGGAATTTTCTCAACTTTTGGAACAACTGCAACTCATCAGGCTTCAGGTGGAGGCGTGTGTTGGGAAGATGCAGGAGCTGATGGTGGTGACGGCGGCGGATGACCCGGAGGTGGTTTCCAAGCATGGACAACAACGAGTCGCAGTGGTGCCAAGCAGGTCGGAGGAGGAGGATCGACGGGGGGATTGGGTTAAGGCGACGCTAGGAGATAACGTGCGAAAGGAGTTGTTGGATAAATGTTGTAAGAAGTTAAATTTGCATTGATAGTTTGATTTTTAATTTTAGTGGATGACATATATTCAACATTTATAATATATGTTTGTGTGGCAGGTTCCAAATTTACTCGTGAAACTTCCCCAGCAAGGGTTATGTTGACCAAGTTTGGTGGGGATCATCATGTCAGGCAAATTGGCCATCGTCCTGCAAAAACTGAAGGTATTTTCAATATTTTTATATGCTAGCTTTGAGGTTTGAAAAGCATCTGACGATATGCTTCGTTCGTCTTGCTATTGCAAAACCTTTTTTTTTTTGCTAATATTTTTATTATTGCAGATATTCCAGCTCCGTCGTCTCCAGTCCACCAGGAGTTAACGGAGATAAAGAGAAGAATTCGGGAGGAAACTGATGAGAGCACTGGCTCCCCTGTTGTTATCACAGAAATATTGCTGTCCGACGGGAGACAAGTGTCATTCCGGAAACTCGAACCCGACCAGTTTAAATGCCAAGTTTGCTCCAAACTTGTGTATGCCCATAACAATAGTTTGGAAGCCCACAATTTGCGCCACCGCAAAGGAGGTGGGCCGGAGGCTAGCTTCAGGTGCCAACTTTGCGGCAAGTGTTTCCCACAATTCAGTCACATTCAGGACCACACCTACACGGACCATCTCTCATCATTTTTCGCAGACTACAAAGAGCCGAAATTATCGCCAATTGAATTTGAGTCAATTGTGAGTCAACTTTTTGAGGAGCTTCTCCTCCACATTCCAAAAGGCGCCACTACTGGCGGCGGCGGCTACTCGTGCTCGCTCTGTGCTAATAAAGCACCAGGAGGAAACACGCCGAAGCCGAAACCCAAAATGCACAATCATCTAATCCGCATGCATATGGACAAGTTGGTGCTCATGCTGTTGAACCTTCAGCAGGAGAACCGACCATTATTCCTCGCCGCCCCTTTGCCCAAAACTGGGATTCATCAGTCAGGAGGAGAAGATTGCACCACCTTCAGAAGACAACTTCCTAATGTACTCCTTCAGTGTCGGGACAGTCTGATTGTTGTTCCCAGACAGCAACTCCGAGTCCGCCACAAAGCCGAAGCAGGTGCTGCGGTAGGAAGACTGGATGTTGGTGGAGGTGGAGATGGAACATCATTTTGTCTTTCTCCTCTGCAGGAACATTTCACCAGCCTGCCAGATGGGAAACGTAAATGCAACATGTGCTCCACGATTATCCCACCTAACGCTGCTCGGGATCACATGAAATGGCACAGCAGCAGCAGCAGCAGAAACGGTCGACATGATGGAACTAATACTAAACATTCAAAATATGAGGGAGTTTTTGACCTGGCAGATAGTAATTCCTTGTTGGCAGACATCAACATGGTTCTAGGTTAGTGAGCAAAATTAAAATTAAGTATTTAAATTGTGTATTTTAATTCTTAAATGAAATTTAAAATGAGCGAGAAAGTACTTAAGTATGTTATTTTTGTTAATTTTGTAACACTTGCACAGGCCTGCCCCCACCTGAGAGTTGTGGCCCTCCTTCTCGAAACGAAATCCCGATTGAGTGTGACGTCATCATCGAACAAATCCCATTTAAAAAGCTTCCTGATGGGAAGTATCAGTGTGGGATTTGCTCTGAGATTCTGGCCGACCGAAAGAACGTCTATTCTCATCGATTCATGCATGTCGGAGGAGGAGTAGCCCCAGCCCCGCTTAAATGTGATTTTTGTGACAAGTCATTCAGCCGAGACAGTGATGTTCAGAACCACACGGTTTTGGAACACAAGTCGTCTCTCTTCCTGGGACACAAGGATCCCAAACTAACTTCTAGTCAATTCGAGGAGATTGTGGCAAACCTGTTTAACACGCTGAATGTTCGAGCTGCAGGTCCTCGCAAGTACAAATGCTGTTTCTGTGACACTGACGCTGGCGACGCTGCCGGAAGAGGAGGAATGCGCAAAAACCAGCTCTTTTGCCATGTAGCACATGCTCACATGAGCAAGTTGGTGCCAAAACTGATGATATTGCAAGCGGAAGTAGTGTACAAGCAGCAACAAGTGGGAAAATTGGCGAGCTTGGAGAAAACTGCAACAAAAGCACGTACAACCGCCACCCCAACCTACAACATGAGACATTCTATTTCAATCCTTGGTATCCAATAATCCTCGAAAATAAAAATATACTATGATTTGAATTGCAAAATTAAAATTCCAAGTTGGATTTTATTTTTACTTTCAATTTTTTTTACATTTTTTTTATTTTGCAGGCATGAAAAAAAGCGCTAGGTTGACTGAAACTGAAGCCAACGGTGGTATGGCTGCAGCGATGGACGTGGATGAAAGCAACCAGAGTTTTACATTTACAACAACACAATCCAAATCCACCTTAAAGAAGAAGGAACCCTGTTTGTACTGTAGACAACCATTTTCAAACCAACAAGAATGTGACCACCACACCGCAGCGGTGCATAAGCGTCAGATTTTCGACGCTTACAAAAACCCGCAGTTCTGTGATTCAGAATTTGTCAACCTTGTTGAATCCCTTGTCAAAAATTACATTAAAACAACAGGAGGAGGAGGAAGGGGTGGGGGCGGTGATTTTTCCATCAGTTGTGGCATGTGCCGGGCCAGATTCCCCTCTCGAGGGGATGCCGAGTCTCATATTGTTCACAGTCACACGAAATATATTGGGATCGAGGCGGTGATGCTTCAAGCCAAAAATACTAATAAGCAGGGTAGTCGGAGTCGTCGTGATCGTGATCGTGGTGATGATCATGTCATTGTGAAAATTAAAAATGAAAGGTTGGAAGTTGGAAAAGTTGAAAGTGGTGGTGAAGCGGCTAATGACTTGTTGGCAGATATCAATAGTATAATAGGTGCGTAGTAGAACTGTGTAGTATGATTCATGTTAGTAATATACATATAAGTATTATGGGTGTAAACTAAAATTAATACTTAATATAATTATTCCTCATTTGGAGTTAGTATAACCCTTGCGAAAGTAACATAATATATTGTTAGGAAGGATCTCTCCTATATGAACATTCCTTAAGGGAAAAAGTTGTAACAGAAATACCTGTATTGTATAATTTATTGTCAACTGTGTGTAACGAAAGGAAATTTTTATGTTATTGTATGTTAAGCGCTTTCACTCCATATTCATGATACTGTTATTCATGTTACGCGTATCCTCTAGCGAATTGTTAGTGCATTCAGTAGGAAATTCTATTATGTGGCCCGAAAACAAAATAATAAATTGTAATCGATAAAGCTTTGAATGTAAACAAATTAGTGGAACTCGCGTTCGTGCTTCCGTTTCGTCATGTAAGATTAGTAGATTTTCCAAAACAAATATAAATTACAGGAACTGTTTAAAATGAGTCATAATATTATGTATAACAGTAATAACTGACTTTCATAATAATATAATATGCCGCACAGTACTCGTATGAGCTATTTTGCCATTTTAACGTAAAAATTGTGTATTTTAAAGCATTTTTGTGTTTGCGGAACGAGTGCTAAATTGTTCACATTTATGTACTTGCTGATATTATGTAGTGAAACGAATTGGTATTCATGTAAAAGCCATTATAATTTCAAAAAGTAATTGTTGAGTAAAAATTGTGCTACTTCATAATTATTGGCAGTTACTTTAGTTTGCAAAATAGCCAATCCCCAATCCCAACTAATGTATTGCATTGCATTGAATTTTACATCCCAATTTTTTGGAAGCATTTATGTCTTTATCAGAAAAGCTTCTAGAAAAACTTCCGCAGTGAAACGACTTCCTCAAAGAAAATTGTAGGAGAGGAGAAAATTGTCTTTATGAAATATGACTTTCGACTTCCCATATATCTACCGGCTGGCATCACTCCTCTCCTCTCTTTCTTCTTCTTCCATATTTTCCTGAGTCGTAGGCGACTTCCGTCTCGTTTCTCGTCTCTCCTCTATAATATCATTTGGTTCTCACATCACATTTCACTTGACGTGTTCATATCATTTAGGTACATTTGCGCATACGTTCAACGTTGAGCCATACACGAAATTCCGTATAATTTATTGGATTCCCAATAAACTTCTTTGTCTATCCCCTTGATAAACTTTTCAAAATGATTCGACCAAAATCTCTCATAGACTTGCTTAGTCTTGTCACAAATTCCCTATTTTATCTGGGCTTTTCTCCCATAAAGCATTGCAAAGTAGGACACAAATGGTACGGACATTTTTACCGTACTTCTTCCGGGCTGGTGAGACCAATCATAAATTTCGCCTATCTTTGTATCTACAGCATTTCCTCCAGCAAGGACAGCATTGCCCACGAATACTGCAGGAGAAAGTGGTCCCACTTTACATTCTCCGTGGTCGTCATCGTTTCCGCATTGTGCGCCAACACAATTCTTGCCAACATTATCACGACAAGTGTTGGCCTTTGTCAAACCCTAAACGGGCTTTACAGATTTGTTGACCATTTTGGTAAAAAGTACGGAAGAAAATGTATTCCAACCGGGAAAGACTACGACCTTCTGATAATTCTTCGGGTTATCATTTATTGTGTTGCCACATTTTTTCTCATTTGCATTTGGATCTCGACGATCCTAGCACTCGACTCATTTCTAAACCCAACTCGGGCTGTAAATTGGTTGCACAATGTGGCTGAAACAAATAGTGTCACGCTGAGCCTCCGTCTTTTTAGTGCCCTCATAACCTTATATGCGGCCACCGGGGGGACACTCATTTTGGGATTTTACACTGTCCACATATTTACCTCCCTCGGGGTTGGGATTTTCCTATTGAAATGGGAGCTACGACTGGGGCTGGAGAAATATAGGACCGTGTCACTCCTTCGCCACTCACCCTCCCATCTCGTCCGGAACTGGAAGGCTCTGGAGATTTACTTTCAGACGCTGAGTTACGGAATAGGTGTTCTCATCGTTCCTGGCCAAACGCTATGCACGTGCGCCACCCTCTTTTGTACCGTTACTCTAGTTTTGCAGTGGACACAGCTAGAAATTCAAGATAGACTATTTCTGATTACGCTCGTCACATTTGGCCTAGCGCTATGGATAATATTCCTGGAGTTGTGCAGTTTCCAGTACGCCTGCGGCAAAAGCACTTTGAGATCCTGGAAATCGGAATGGCGGGGTAACCCGCTGGATAGAAGGTTCATGACTAAAACGGTCAAGTCGCTGAAGCCCTTTAATTTCGCAAATGGGAAGAGTTACGTTATTAGAGAGGCAACGGTTCTCGAATTTCTTGGTAGTGTGAGTAAAAGCACTTTCAGTACGCTAATAATGTTTCGGAAAATATTTAACAGCGACGTGATTGCATGTGGTTGAGTTATTGATTTTATAATTTGCTACATGTGCCATATTATGCTTATTTGCACAACTGATTCTAAACGTAACTGCAGTTTATATTACAATTGATGATTTGTATGAGCATTCAAGTAATTACTATTGTATGCAAAATGTTGTAAATGCAAAATACAGTCAACAGTTGTTCTCCTCGACTGTATGTTTAGTTTAACTTTACACATGAAAAACGTCGTAATAAAACATAAATGGTACGAGAAGGTATGTACTTATATCTTTGTTAAATCATTATTTGCTAATAATTCTCAAAAAGGGAAACTTGATACAACAAAAAAAAAACAGAAAACCATACGTTATCATATTCTTCTTATCACCTCTCATGTATCACATACCACTGGTCAGTGACTGGTCAGCAACCTAAAGCTTTAACGCAAACATTTCACGAGAAAATTCATTGTGTTCATTCGTTCAGTGCGATTGAACTAAAACTTGTTGGAACGAGGGGGATCCATCATTTCTAAATTGCTCATATTTGTCAGTGTCCCACCCAGAACGCGGTTGCAAATCTGACACATTATGCTAGTTCATCACATCACATGTACAATAAATATATTGACAGAGTAAAGTTTTAGTTTAGTGTTTGGGTTTACTTGTCAATTTTAAAGTGAACTAATCGTAAGATACGTCACAAAAATGCAACAAATATAAGAATATAAGAAAAAACTACATAATATAAAATTTACCGTCAATGTTTAACGCTTATGAAATCGTTCCAGAAAAACATCACTTGCAAATAGTCGCAGGTACTACTCCTCTAATCTCTAATCTAACTTACAAAAAACAAATCTAGTAACATTTAAAACTATATACAGATATCCTAAAATTGTATCTGGAATTTAGCTAACTCGGACACATGTCTTCATGGAACAACATAATGTATGTATAAATATACATACAAAGTTGTTTTTTTTATCTATGACATGTCTTAATCATGCTTTTAGCTTTATTCAACAGTTTGCACTAAATACGAGGTTATCAGCAAAATGGGAATCTGCAAAAGCAGTCAATTTGTTCATCAACTAACAGAATTAGTCTAGAAACAACAAAGGGGCATAAATATAAAAAACAAGCATCATTAACTAATCGTGACAAAACAGTCGTGACTCGTGAGTACTGATTTAATAATGTTACCCTGAGTAGAATTCGGAAAGTTCGCACTACCTTACAAATATATTGCGAAAAAAGTTCTTATCATTTTGTTGTTATCATCACTTTCTTACCTCACTGTCACGACTGATTGTGAGGTGTCAGAAACTGCATGGCATGGGAGAATATTACCTTCAAACCTAGGTATATAAGTTGCAAGTCATTGGTATAATATGCTTGTTCATTTACTCGCAACCAATACATCTCGAGTACAATATACTTGTTGCATCTGAATAAAGCTAATAATTAGATAATTAACCAGATCCTGGTTGTGTCAAAAAAGTGTTCAAGCTTACCTAATTGAAATATATCGATTGTAATCAGTTACACAGTTTCTAGTAAAATTCGTAAATAACAACTTTTCAGCTCTTACAAACTGTGCAAGTCTAGACCGACAAATCATTTTATTTCAATTTCATTTCATTTTAGCCATATTATCTGTGCTCATCATGTTACCTCTCGTGGTCGGTACTGCAGGTAAGAATTTTATTCTATCTATGCATTCGTTAAAGCATTAAGGGAATGTAAGGAAGGGGTTAGTTGCAATAATCCCAAATGTGGATTCAGCACAGGATGGGGCAGCGACTTGTTTGCTGCTCCTCCGCCCCAAAATACATACATTCGTTAAAGCATTGCCGAATAATAAAAGAGTATAATTACCGCTGTTTCATGCACACTTAACTAATGCCAGAGTGTCCGATTCTCGACGTGGTCAAAGTGTTACTTGAGTCTCCGGAGGCTCTTATGACGGAGTGGACATTCCTGGGAAGTCACCTTTATGTGCCCGAATACAAGATTTGTGCAATTAGGAAAAACCTTGCTGTAGAGCTTATTGGCTTCCCAGAGGCGATTCGTCAACTTTTAGCCGCTTGGAAGTCATGCAGTGAGGAGGCTACGCTTGAAGAGCTAATTACGGCTCTTTACGAATGTCGCCTAAATAACATTGCTGGTACGTCCTGCAGCAGCAAAAAGTTACGCTAGAGGTTATTTTACGGATCATAAATTTAACTTTAACTCTGATGATTTATACAGGACGGTTACAGAAGAAATATTTGCCTGAGAAAGCTAACCTCTCGCAGCCGAAGTACTTAAACGGACCTCCTGGGCTCGACAAGTTTATCTTATCACCGGCCAAAATCCTGCTTATCAGAACAAATGACGTTGGCGTCACGTTGGAAAAAATAAAGGATACTGCGTCGTATGACTATATGCCCAAAAATATGCATATTGCTGAGGACGAAGAAGAGTTCTTGGTTCATGCCAGATCCAAAGGGAAACCCAACTCATTTTATGTCGTCATTGCTTCATCATGTTTTGAAGAACTACATGCAAATCTTCAGTCTACCGACGGCAGGTTTGTAATAATTGCACCAACAACTGCCCCCGGAAAGAGCATTCCCAATGTCCAAAGTATCATAGACACCACCAAATGGTCAGATTTAAGAAAATCATTTCTGCAGCAACTCCTTCAACGAAATGTGAAAATTCAAAATAAGGAAACGCCATTACAAGAAATTACTGATCAAAATTCCTCAATCTCTCAAATCAGTCTAAAGACTCACCTGGACGAACCTTTTCTTCTGGATTTAATCAACAACAGAATTCCAAATGTAATGAAGCCAACATTTCCAAATGAAATATCCTACTACATCCCCAGAAATATCATTTCCACAAAAACTCTATCCGAAGATATTTTCAAAAGAAGCTACGACGACATATTTGAGATTCACGGGGATTCAAAGAGCAGATTTATCCCGGCATTGCCGAGGCTTTTCAATAGACTCTTCCCAAAATCAGGCCAGAGAAAGGGAAGTAAATGTTAGTCACATGGTGCTAGACTTGGAGTCTGACTTTGAAAAACTGCGTAAGAAGACCAACCGTCCAGTCCACTGGATTCAGCATAACAACAACGGGGAATTTTCCTGGGTCCGAACATTGGGGGAAATAACTACCATTCAAACGTCACTGAAAGTTTCGGAACAAGTAAAACTTACAGAAAACGAGTTTCTAGAAGACATCCATGCAAACGTAACCAGCGACCGCTTCAGAATGCCAATTTTATTGGCGGACAGTCCCGGCATGGGCAAGTCAATTTTGTTGGCGAAGCTAGGAACACAACTGCAAGAAAAGTATCCAGAGAGACTAGTGGTCTTTTTGGTCATCAACGAGTTCATATCATCAGTGCATGCAAGGAAAATGGATTGGAAAATCTGCAAAGAAGATACTGACAACTACCTTGCTGAGCATTGCTGCAAGAATCAGTTAGGGAAAATGATCTTTAAGGACGCACTCCATACGGAAAACACCAAAATTGAGTTGATGCTGGACGGGTTTGACGAAATCCACGTAGACCAGCGAGACATGGCATTCGCATATCTCAAGATTTTGCAATCAAACTACAAGACTCTTCGCGTGTGGCTCACAACACGAACCCACATGACACAAGAGCTGGAAATGGCCCTTCAAGTCCTCAGCTTCAGAATAGCCCCATTTGAGTTAAACGAGCAAATTGATTGTCTGGTCAACCTCTGGAAGTCTCCATTAACTTGCATAGAAAGACTTAAGCATTACGCAGAGGTATGTCTACAGCATTTGCAGCAAATTACGAATAGCGAAGACAGCAATATAGCTGGCATCCCGTTGCAGTGCAGGATGATCGCAGAAGTTCATGAACACGAGGCACAGGATTACTCCACTGATAAAAGTTGGAATTATACAGATAGCTCCCGCTCCCCAGTGATTCCGTACAACTCAATCACCCAACTTTACCAAAAAATGTTCAACAAAAAGTATGTAAAATATGCGAGCTTGCAAAACAAAGGAGAATGCTGGAGCAAGCAAACACAAGTTGAAGAACACATGAGGTTTGCGGTATCCCTACTTTTTCCTAGCACCCAAGTTTATGAAGGCTCAAGTGGTGCAACTCAAAAGATTTTCCCATCCGACCATGTCATTCAACTAGGAATTATTATTCAATTCTGCAACGAAGGATACGCCTTCATACATCGTACATTTGCAGAATTTTTCCTTGCGGGTTTTGTTTTAAAGTTACTCAAAGGAGAGCCTGACGATTCTGCTTTAGAATTCATTTTGGCGGACATACTTGATACTCAACAAATTGAACTTAATATTAGTTTCTTGGATTTTAAAGTGAAGGCGTATCAATTCACGAACGAAGTAACCTGCTACTTCATCAACAATCTAATTCCAACTGATTCAAACAACATTTCAAAAATGTTTCGTGGAGCAGAAAGAAAATTGAGTTTAGAACAGTTATCCCAGAAAACATCAGCCGCCATCTTTCACAACTTTGCCCAAATGTTCCTCATGTTTGAAGCAATGGAAAAGTTTCAGCTGAATGTTGAACGGATTATTCGGAAGAATGATATTTTCACAGCTGTAATGAAGGCGCAGAAACTATTAGTGGGGAAAGTTTTGGAACATGGCAAACAAGTTAAGGGAAAGCCTCCACATCAACTTATTTTGGTGGATGAATCCTTTAACAGAATTAGTTTGCTTGATGTTGCTGTCGAACGCAGGGAATTTTCAATCTTTGACTTTTTACTAAAAGAACAAGGGTTTGAGAACTGCGTACGGGAGTTTCCGAATATGTATCCGGATTTGCTTGAACATTGTTGTATTGTGACTGAAGCAGACCGTGCAGTTAACATAGCTTCAATTAGAACAAGTTTCATAACAGAAAAAGTTCAGTCAATGCGTGCACTTTTGAGACTCAATCCAAGAATGATTGATACCTGGACAAAAATACTTTTATTAACTGAGAATTATTACAATGTTGAATTCATGCAGGAATTAATTTCACACTGTAATCATGGGGTTTCAGTGGCCCACCACGTACAACAAACGATATTTCATTGGGTATGTAGTTTTTCGCGTGTGGAAGATATCTTGCCAATAGTGAGGAAAATTCCTACAGAGAAAGCAAGGGTTCTCGTGTCAATGAGGAACCAGGAAGGTTCCACCCCTCTTTTAACCATCGTAGGAAGAAATGGAGTTGACCGAGAACTTCTCGAGTGGTTTAAGGAACACGGAGCCGATTTCAATATCAATGACGCCCAAGGTAACTCAATTTGTACTGTTGCCATACAATCTGAGCAAAAGGAACTCTTCTTGGAAGCACTACTCGAATGTGGGACTGATTTGAAAAGCACTTTGCTTCACAATGCAGCCCGTTGTGGAAATTTGGATGCGATACGCTTGTTACTGAATAAGGGTGTCAGTGTAAACGGAAAGGACGCGGCTGGAGAAACCCCCCTTAGTCACATATGCAAATATGCGAGGTATGCAGGAAACCTCGAAGACATTGGGCGAGTATTGATAAATGCGGGGGGAGAGATTCCAGATGTAGAGAAATTAAATGAAAATGGCGAATCTTTGCTTCATTCGGCTATAGATAATGGTGCACTCGGAGGAGCCAAAATACTGATAAGAGTGTTGGGTGCAAATGTAAATAAGACTGACAATAAATTGATGACACCACTACATCGCGTCATGGCTAAAATAAACTGTTGGTTCCGGGAGGACTCTACTCGTCAGTTCGTTAAATTACTTCTGGAGAATGGCGCAGATGTAAATGCCCTTGACGGAGACAAATGTACACCACTGGAACTCGCACTGAAAACTCGTTCAAAAGTTTTAGACTTTCTTGATTTTTACCAACAGCTTGGACATTTATGTAACAAGCAAGTGGCTGAATCTGTATTGAATTGGATTATTATGGATGCATTCCCAATCGCGAATGAGTCCTCCTGGGACGATTTATTCACATCATGTATAATTAGTGCAGGTGCAGAATTTACTAGCAATGCTACATCAAAATATTCATTACTACATTTTGCTGCTCGGTGGGGCTATCTGAAAGCAATAAATTGTTTAGCTGACAGAGGAGATAGCGTCAATCAAGTAGACAGGAAGCAACAAACCCCACTTTTTGCTGCATTAGAGTCAAATTCGTACAGGTACAATTGCCTGGATGCTGTTACCCTTTTAGTTAACAAGGGTGCTAATTTAAAACACAAGGACAGCAAAGGAGTCACGCCATTTCGTTATGCAATCTTGGAAAACAGATGGGATGTAGTCAGGTACCTCCTCGAACTTAATCCTACTGAAACTCTACGTCCTGATGACTTTTGCCAAGTTGCCGCAAAATGTTATGATATGGATGCTGCTTCATATATTTGTTCAAAATACCGTGAACAATTCCTCAATTCTCGTACAAAAGAAGGTGACACACTACTTCACGTTGCAGTTAAGAATGGGAATTCGACAGTTTGCGAACATTTGCTGGAAACGGCCGACTTTGAAAAACAACTTCATGAACCATTCATGCAGGATTTGGTGCATCATTGTATTTCAGATTCGGGGCCAGCAAGTTACCGCAAGTCGCGAATATTAAAACTGCTTGCTAGCAAAAACTCAGTGTTGATTAATGCACCGGATTCGGAAGGAAACCCGCCAATACTAAGCTTACATAAGCCAGCAAGTTACCGCAAGTCGCGAATATTAAAACTGCTTGCTAGCAAAAACTCAGTGTTGATTAATGCACCGGATTCGGAAGGAAACCCGCCAATACTACGCTTACATAATACTTCTCATATTGTATTTAAAACATTGGTCGAATGCGGAGCAGATCTGAATGCCATCACTTCATCCGGAGATAACCCTGCTCATAGGATTGTTGTTAGCACATCAATAATGCGGTATCAAGATTTGTTGTATCTAAATAAACATTGATCAAGATGAGCTACTTCTTGCCAGAGGAGAAAACGGGAATACAGTGTTGCATCAATTTGTAAAATACTGCAACTTAAGGGATTCCTTGGACGACGTAAGAGAAATGTTGGAGGTATTTCGGTGCATTGGAGCAGATTTTAATGCAGTTAATAACGACGGAGAAAGTATTCTAGCAACAGCAAAAGCGAACTGTCCGAAGAAAATCCGTGACGATGTCATGAGGACACTGATCAACTTAGGGGCCAGCAACGAATAACATGACCTGCATGAATAAGGTAGCAGGTAAATTCGTATGCACAATTAGTATTTTCTCAGACTACATTCACTTCCCTTTGATAAATAATTATGAAATATAGAATTAATAATTAATTTTTGTAGTTTAACATTTTTGGTTTAGCTCCCGCTGCGCCTATGTCAAACAAGAATTCATTTTGGATCAGTGTGACTCCTTGACTTATAGAAGAAACTGTAAAAAAGTAGGATAAAGTTTAACAGTTTAAATATTATTTTACTTTTAAATCCCATTTGGATGTGAGTATATCATTACGTCAGAACAATATTTGTTGCACAGCCTGTGATGCTTTACTTCAGCTTATAACTTCATGAGTTTACTAATTATAATAAATTGGTTATTTTCCCAGCTTCATTCCATTTCAATTCTAATTCCAGTATTCAATTGGATGCGAAATCATAAACTTCCTTAAAATGAGCTAAATTCCATCGTTTCCAAAAGGGAAATAGAAACGTTTGCTAGGAGCCATTGGAGAGCCATCACATTCATCAAAATACGTCAATGCGCTACATTCCTTAATAATCATGCAATGCATTGAATGAAATTTGCACAAATTTATTGCTAAAAGTTTACACTCGCCAAATATTATCTCTTGTGAATCCTACCACTTCGTTCCAGACTTATATTAACGACAGGCGCTTGTTAACCCAATCCACAAACTGCTTCTGAAATGCAACAACGGCGACCATGTTCCTGACCAGCATATCAAACAGCTTCGGATTCGGGTTGAGACACACATTGAACCTGAGTGGATTCCGAGAAATCACCCATACACCGCCCACATGCGAATCATTCCGATCTGGGATAAAAGTTCCGTTCCGTTCCGTTGCATTTCGTTGGGATAAAAGTAGGTAGTAACCGGAATTACGAATGGAACGGGTAAAGTAGTATTGTAAGACCAATAGCCAATCCTATCCTATGCTGAGTGATATATGGGATGAATGCGGAGTGTGTGGAAAATTTTATGGGAAAATTCCCACCATTTTATTCATTTTCTCTATTCTGAGTTGGGAACGTGTTTTATTTGCTAATCTGTAAAAAAGTTAATGCGAGGTTTCCTAACGTCAGGGGAATATTTTCAAATATTAGTTTTGAGAATTATTGCCGGCTAGGATAACACAATCACCATCTTCGTTTCATTCCAGGGGATGATAGCTTGAGTCAATATAATAGTTTACGTTACGTCTGATCTACTTGAAACGGAAATTTAATTATATTCTCGCATAATAGACCTCTACAAATAGGTAGATACTGGATTTTGATATTTGGTAAAAAAAACTAATCCTATTGCGAATTCACATCAGCATTATTTTCGGAAAGAGTTTGATAATATTATGTATGCTATTATGATTTTTTGGTAGCAGAATAAGACCACCTACCTACATAAAAAGTCAATTAATCATGCAATTCACACACATCAGTTTAAAAAGTGTGTGTGGTGGCGGAGGATTTTCACACGAAACATAAAAAAGTAAGATAAATAATATTGTGGTAAAAAATGAAAGGTAAGCAGGCACGTGTCAGTTCATGGTGCTTTACGCAATTAGGGATTTCCCTTTTTAATGTAAACATGTTCGTGGGAGAACATGCGAATTTGTGAATTTCATATCTATTATATAGGATGAATACATTACCCGTCGTAACAATGTTATATAAGGCGTGGAAAATTTCATGCAAGCCCGGGTGTTATATAATTTAATGTATAGAATATCATCCAGACTCACAATCAGACTTGACGTGGTTCATTGTTATTATTCATCGCATTATTTTTGCAACTATTGTGCAACAAAAACAAAAAGCTGCATAACTTTCCTACCTCAGTAGTAATAATAATAATAATAAATTATATTTCAAGCACATTTAATCTCATCCACTGACTAAGTCGTAACAAAGTTGAGTGGAAACCTTGGAGCAGATGAGATGGGCTCATCCTGATCTGGAAAAAATACTATTATATATAAAAAAAATTCAGCGATATAAATCAATTTCAAATTTTGAGTGACTAATCACACATCTCACCCAAATTACCACCAATAATACAGATTCATCACAACAAATCCATTCAGCCACTACTCCAACTCGGTGCGCTCTCCCTCTCCATGATGCTATTTCTAATATTTTTCATTCTCACGGCATGGATTTCTATACGGCGAATACGCCTTTGTCGGAAAATGGCTCCTGGCAAGTTATTTCTTTCAAATGTCAAAAGCATAGTATTTCCTCATGTTTGTGTCTAAATCTAAACTTGTAACTCAAAAAAAATATAGGTATATATATATTTTTTAGGTCCGTACTCAATCCCCGTTTTGGGTCCTTTCATGGCAACACTCGGAACTCCCGACATCTTTTCACTGTTTGAGAAATACAAGGAAAAATATGGGAAAGTGTTTTCCTTGTCGGTTGGGGATTATTAGTGAGATTTTGGGATTTTATGATTTGTTGTCGTGCATCATGGTGGAGCCAAGAAAGCCCAATTTCATTTTTATTTTCTTGGCCCGAGTTTTTATATAATTTAAGCTATATAATTTTTTTGTACTTTTTTCCTTCAGCGTGACAGTGGTGACGGATTACAAGCTGAGTTTAGCAGCCCTCAAAAAGTCGGAATTTGAGGCTCGCCCAGACTTTAGTGTGATAAAGATTCGGAACTGGGGCGTCAAGGATCGAGGAATACTATTCTCTTCCGGTGGCCGGGCAAGGAAGGAACAACGCCGATTTGTTCTCAAGAGCTTCAAGAATTTTGGGGTGGGGACGGACGCCCTGGAAGGGTTTCTCATTGACGAATTGAACGATTTGCGAAATTTGCTGAGGTAAAAAAAACTGACGATTTCACTTTTTTTTTTTAAATGTATAAATCTTATAAATTCTTATTTATTGAACTGCAAATTTCTTAGAAAGGATCTTGGGCTTCCAATTGATTTGGAGGGAAAGTTCCACGCCCCCGTTGTCAACTCACTGTGGGTGATCCTCACCGGAAACCGATTTGGGTTGGAAGATCCGGCAATGAAACACTTGGTTCATATCATGCTCGAGTATAGTACAGACAGTACAGCATTTTGGCTGCGATTCTAATAAATTTCCAATTTATATGTATCCCCTTCCCAAAAAAACTAACCAACAAAGCTTTAAAACTTTTTTTATAGAGATTCCAAGCGAATTGTGATATTCCCACCCAGCCAGTTTCTCGATACAATGACCACCCTGTTGAGCTACATTTTAAGGTTGGCTAAATTTAAGTTTCTGGCTTTGGAGAAAGTCAGAACCGTCATGGAGACCATTGTTGACGAGCATCTGGCGAGTTATCAGCCCGGGCAAGTGAGGGATTTTGTGGATGAGTATATACAACAAGCTAAGGATAGTGCAGAGGAGTCCAGTTTCCATGGGGATGAAGGGAGTAAGTTTTGTACCATGTAAAATGGAAAGCTGCGTGATGTTTTAGTTATATCGTCTTGGATTTTTATAGAGGAAAATCTAATAGTACTTTTGCATGACTTTTTGGTTGCTGGAGCAGGTAATTTTTATTATGCTCACGTTTTTCAAGTCTACAAAAATTCGGGATTATAATTTTTTAAACGAGCTTTTTTGTTGCATTCCGCAAAAAGACACTAGTGCCACCACAATTCTCTGGACAATTCTCTACCTCTCCAGTTATCCCCAGGTGCAGAGGAAGCTCCAGGGGGAAATTGACACCGTGATTGGAAGGTCAAGAGCCCCAAATCGGTCAGACAAGGCGCGGTAAGGGGTTTTTCCAGTGCTGCATATAAGATAATATTAAACATTAAAATATTTATGACATTTACAATTCAACAAAAAAATAAATAAATAATTTTTTTTCGTCACATCACTTTTTGATAGCACGATATACATGGAAGCTGTGCTAAGTGAAGTTCACCGAGTATGTTCCCTCCTCCCGTACAGCGTATATCATATGTCTACCAAGGACTCTGGTTCGAAGAGAAAACATTAAATATTTTAGTAATTTATTAAATGGTGGTCGCGTAAAAATGGGAAATTTTTCTCTTTTAATTTAACCCTTTTAGAAATTGGTGGCCATTTTGTGCCCAAGAGGTCAGTGATATTTTTCAGCATTCGGGATGCTCACTATGACAAGGAGGTGTGGGGAGATCCCCACATTTTCAGGCCGGAACGCTTTTTGGATGAAAGCGGAACTGGACTGGTAAAGTATGAAGCACTGATCCCATTCTCGAGTGGAAGGAGGTAATCCGAATCAGCCATTAAAACACCATTTAAAAAAAATATTATTTATAATTTATTGATTTGGATTTGTTCGCGTCTTTGTAGACAATGTCCGGGGGAAGCGTTGGCAAGGAACACCCTTTTTATAATTCTCACTGGCCTATTGCAATCCTTTAATTTTGAGTTTGATCCAAATTCCCCAAAACCGGATCTGCGAGGGAGTCCAAATTTTGTTTCGCAACCAAGTCCCTTCAAGGTTGTCATAACTGAGCGCGCATGATTGTCTAAAAATATAAACGTTCATCCAAACATTTAAAGCTAATTGTTTTTATGGCTAATCAGCTACATATACTTATAATTTTGACAAAAATCACGCCTCAAATGAAAAATGATTTTTGACAGACTTTTAAATACAGACGCTTGTACGTATAATTTAATCTTTATTACTAAATCGATTGGGACTGAATGTGCAACAATGTAGGAAATAAGGGCCGTAAATTACGAACGACCACACAAACAGGTACCCAAGTTGGGTTACCTAACTCTCTCTCGTGCATATAAACGCTTTTGTGGAAAGCTTAACAAAAAAAATTCTCACGTTTATTCAACACTATACAAATAAATTTGCACTATCAACTATTGCACTCACTCGCCACCTGAATATAATAAACTGCAATAAAAAATTCGAAAATATCACTTTATGAGGTGATAGAGGTTATTAGCATAAATTCGCGTGGGAAATATACAAAATTGACAAAAAAAACATGGGTTAGATCACGGAAGATGCTGGGAAGGTCAAGTCAACCTAATAAAATTTGCACACGTCAGCCTTGAGCCTGGTGCTGATTCCATCTTTTGCACTTTCCAGCTCACGTTTAGATTGTTAGTTGGTAGAATGAATTGATGATTATAAGGTGGTGGTGTTGCATGTATGTTGCAGTTCCACGAAACCCACACTGTTCAAATGACTCTATCTATAACATCCTCGAACTAATAAACTTCCAGTTAGTTGAGGAAATTATGTGGTAGTTGAAAAAATGTAGCTTGTTGCTGCTGCTTCAGAAGGTGCCACCAAGTTGAACGGCTTGGAAAAATCCTTCGTATTCCTTATTCTAAAATTGAATATATAGGCAAATAATATATTATTAGTATTATTATGTGCATAGGGTTATATAGTTTTACTATAGTGTCACTGGTTTTTGTTTGGCTGACTATTTCAAATTTTAAAAGTTAAAGTAGTCCAATTGATTATATCTGCATGTAAATTATGGAAGAATCCTTTTTGTCTATTCTGCTTTTCCTAAGTTTTGCAATTCTCGCAGGATGGATTTCCGTTCAGAGACTAACCATTTGTTGGAAAATGGCTCCAGGTAAAAAAGATATATATATATATATATTGGTAAAATATTATGTATTTTATTTTAACAGCAAATTGCTGTTTAGCAAATAATGAATTATTAAATGTTTTGCTATTGTGCATTATCAAAAAGTTTTAATTTTTCACTGCGGTCCCTTTCATTTTCATTAGGACCATTCACTCTCCCTCTTTTGGGCCCTCTCATGGCAACTCTGAATCGAGACGCCATTTCAGTATTTCAGAAATACAAGGATAAGTATGGCAAAGTGTTTTCCCTTTCGGTTGGGAATTACTAGTAAGCCTAATTTTAATTTAATAGTCTCAAAGGAACACCCCCGCAATTTTACTCCCGATCATCCCGCACGTGTCCACGGCCATTTTTAATTTTCCACTTTTTCAGTTTGACAGTTGTGACAGACTACAAGCTGATTTTATCCAGTCTCAAACGGCCAGAATTTGAAGGGAGACCAGACTATGCCATCTGGGGCGCCCGCAATGGAGGGGCTCAGCATCGAGGAATATTATTCTGTTCCGGTCCCACTTGGAAGGAACAACGTCGTTTTGCTCTCAAAACTCTGAGAAACTTTGGATTTGGGAAGGAGAGTCAGGAGGGGATGCTCATTCATGAGCTGAATGAGTTGCGAGGATTGCTGAGGTATGAAAATGAAATGAAACAATTACGTTTATTTGCAAGTGATTCGCGAAGTCTTTTTGGTCTGGACACTCTTTTTTTGAAACTTTATTATTATTTTTTTAGAAAGGATATTGGGCGTCCAATTGATTTGGAGGGGGTGTTTAACGCCTCCGTGATAAACTCGCTGTGGGTCATTCTCACCGGGAAGCGATTTGAGCTGGAGGATCCCGCCCTGAAAACACTGATCCACCTCACAATTAAGTGAGTATAAAAAAATTGGAAACATTGTTTAATATTTCTACACGAAATGACATGATCGCGGCTTTAATTATTTTTTAGGGATGTCAAAGACTTTTTGATACTCCACCCCGCCTACTTTCTCAATCCCCTTTTCACGCTAGTCTTCTCCATTCTCAAAGTGTTCCACTACAAATTTCCAATTTTGGAGAAAATGAGAGCCCTGCTGGATGCGGCGATTGATGAGCATCTTGCCACTTATGTGCCTGGACAAGCAAGAGATTTCATTGACGAGTATATCCAGCAAGTTTGGGAGAGTCAAGGGGGCTCCAGTTTTCATGGCGAAGAAGGCAGTCGGTTAATATGAATAACTTTATGCTAAAAATGATCCCCTGTAAATCTTTTCTAAAAACTTTCAACTTTTGTGTTGCAGAGCAAAACTTGCAAATAGTTTTGTACGACTTTTTTGCTGCTGGGACAGGTATTGCATTGCCCCGACACTGGTATAAAATATATTTTTGTATCCCATCAATTTAGTACTTAATAATAATATATCCTGGCTGAATCTGTAAAGAAACAACTGCCACCACACTTCTCTGGGCAGTTCTCTACTTGACGAGCTATCCGGAAGTGCAGAGGAAGCTGACGGCAGAAATTGATGCTGTAATTGGACGCTCCAGACCACCCAATCGATCCGACAAAGCAAGGTAACAAATTAATTATAAAATTATCTTTAAAAGTTAAGACTGAAGAATCCATTGAATTTTTTTGTGATTAATACTCAGCATGATCTACCTGGAAGCGGTATTAAATGAAGTTCACAGAATGGCTTCAATCCTCCCGTACAGCGTTTACCACAAGGCTGTGAAGGACTCAGGTTTCCTTTACAGAAAAAAATGTCTTTGGATTTGGCTTTTAAAGTTAAACAGATCACATTTTAGTTTTTTTAAAATATTTTTTATCCGGCTTTTAAGAAATTGGAGGCTATCTAGTACCTCAGGATTCAGTGGTATTTTTCAGCATTCGAGATGCTCATCATGACCCGGGGGTATGGGGCGATCCCCACATTTTCAGACCAGAGCGCTTTTTGGATGCTAGTGGAACGAAGCCAGTGAAATATGAGGCGCTAATGCCATTTTCCAATGGAAAAAGGTGAAGTATCAAAAAATAATAATTATATAAGTTTTGTCGTAGCATCAAAATGAAAACAGGATTCCAAAATCGAAAAAAAATGTTGATAATCTGTCAGACAATGTTTGGGGGAAACGCTGGCACGAGATACCCTGTTCATATTCCTCGCCGGACTCCTCCAGTCGTTTTGTTTTGAATTTGATCCGAGCTGCCCAAAGGTGGATCTCCGAGGGAGCTCATCATTTATTTCGACTCCGAAACCCTTCAAGGTCATTTTAACTGAGCGCCATAAATGATAATTTAATAGCCAAAAAAACATTCAAATGAACTCATTAGCATGTTTGCTATATATCCTGTTGATTATGTTTATATGATATTTGGAAATAAAAATGTTGCAAAATTTTTTTTGAAAAGTTATTGTATGTGGACTGTGAACCATATTATTTACATTGTTTTATGGCACTTTCGTGCAGATCGCGTCACCATTTATAATTTCTAAGCACTTGTATTCGTTCGGATTCAAAATGAAACTTGTAACTAATACACTAAAAGGGTCAATTCCTCAACTTCAAACCTGTTCCCCACTGCGTGATTCTCAAGAAACTCTTTGCAATTGCAATGGCCAATTTGCCTAGTAATAATGCCCCAACAAGTGAAAAATTATTATCTCATACTCTATCTACTTATATTTGCTGAAGAGTTCATGGCTAAAAAGGCTGCTCAAGAAGTAGAAACATTCGTGATGTTTATTATTATGCTTAATCCTCTGAGAACTTTTTTCACATAAACATATACCGTGACCGTGTTGACCCTGTGACATGCCGTGAAATTTTTGCAAACACGATTGCATAATATTATGAGAATATTATTAGTACAAAAACTGGGCTGGTGTTATGTTGGTCTTCAGTCGAATATGGCATGTACATCAAAATTGCATGTGGCAAAATAGCGTGATTAATTTTTATAGCCACACTCACTCTATCCTAGAGTCTCAATATCTCAAACACGCCCAAATTCTCCGTTTATAGTTCACGAATACTCTGGAATAGCGAAAAATAAATATTACTTACCCCATGACAAAATTCTATCTGCCATACTTCCATCCATCCAACACCCTAGTTGGCATGTCACTCGTATCGTAAGTTAAATAAATATATTATTTAAAAGTTGTCTATAAGTTTTGTAAATTATTCCATCGAATTAACGGTAGCGGGCCAAGATGGCAATAAACTACTATTTTGGTTCTTGCCTCAAAACAAGAGTTGTATCTTCTTCTTGACAGATTTTGAATTTTTTAAAATGTTTTGCTCACCGAGGGAAATATCGGTGTCGCTATTTCGGAGCACAATATGACCACATTATAAATAAAAAACGAACATCCTAAATACTTTATTACAGTAAAGTTGCTGTGCTTTCGAATTTCCAGGAAGCGAAAACCGACGCGCCGACGCGGAATGGCGGATTCCAACCGGGGATGATATTGATGGCGACATTAATGAGTCATCAGCAGCTAAAAATTTTAAAATGCCAAGGAAAAAACAACGCCAAACCCCAGTTTAATTCCAGTTCCACTGCCAGACAGCTACTGGGAAATCTCCATCGAATCTGCACAATTCGCGAATCAGGATGTTGACTTCAGCCACGCTACTCCCTTCATTTCTGAAATATCTTCGCCTCCCGTCCACCACCTTGGGGGCATTTCCCTTCCACTGGGATCCCAAACTCGGTAAAATCGTTACTTTCCAAAAATCCAAATGGAAGCTGGCGTTTCACAAACTGTGTGTCAGTTCCGCAATCTCCATCGAATCTGCACAATTCGCGAATCAGGATGTTGACTTCAGCCACGCTACTCACTCCATTTATCCACTATCTTCACCTCCCGTCCACCACCTTGGGGGCATTTCTCTTCCACTGGGATCCCAAACTCGGTAAAATCGTTACTTTCCAAAAATCAAAATGGAAGCTGGCATTTCACAAGCTGTGTGTCACTTCCGCTGAGGGTCTGACCATCCAAATCCTTTTTCAAATCATCACCCAAAATCCAAAGGATTCTAGCATTCTCAGCCTGACCTTCAGCACCGTGATGGCAGTCATGTTTACTTACTGCGTGGTCGTGATAATTGCGTACAGCCTGAAACGTGACGACATTGTCAAATTCATAAATGGTCTGGTGCGCTACGCAGAAGGGAACAGTCGGCGGTGGGGCTCCGGGGCCTTCAGCTGGAGAGCACTTTTTGGTGTTTGGAAGGCTCGTCGTCGTCGGAGAGGACCCCTCTTTGCTTCATTAAATCTGGACAGCACAGAGTTGGCCGTAACCCTCGTGGTCAATTACGGAATAAACGCGTGCCGACTTTGTGGGGTCCTCTATCCATTCATCGTCCACACCATATTTCCCTGCTTTCCCGGAAATCCAGCGAGAAACCTCATGTCCAAGTGTGGCGTCACGTCTACTACAATAATGGCGGATTCTCGTGCCATTTCCTTTCTGGAGTTTTGCAACATTGGAACGTCCTTCCTGGTCAACTTGTGGCTTGCCGTGTTTGCAGATTTTGCGGGCATGTTTGTCGCTGCCACAATATTAATCGTTCCGGTGAGCATTCGCGGTTTCCTGAAGCAGTTCCAAGAGGACCTCCTCAATCATCACCACCAAGAAAGCCCCGGTTCAGGACGGGGGCCAACAACTTCAGTTCAACTCCGAGAAATCCAAATCATTTGCAACGCCTTCAACGAAATACACCAGTGGTCCGTGACGGGGATGACGATCGTGTGCGGACTGGCTTGCGAAATTGGACTGTTGTACACTGTGGCTAAAGTGGGGGCGTCTAACCCCCCGCTGACCAGTTTCATGACTGCATTTGCCACTATCATCATCCTGCTCTATGTGTCCATTCTGCAGACCATGTCGGACGTGTGGAAGGAGTCGGGGAGGGCGGCTGGGAAAATGAGGATCGAGAAGAGGTCCGCCTACTTTGACAAGTTCAGAGTGTCCTGTAGACCACTGAGGATATCCTTCGGGAATGGGAATTTTATCGACAGGACCACACCCATCATTACTCAGGAGTTTGCTTTCACTCAAACTGCAACCCTGTTATTGTTACACTAAAAAGGCAAAGAAAAGTTGATTTTATGTATGTCATATTGCAAATTATAGTCTGCTTGTGTTTGGAGCAAAAAAAATCTTGTAGAAACTTTATTGTGTGGATTAAATTAAACCATCATCATGCATTTGTAATCGTTTTCTTGGGGCGCTTTCGTACAGATCTTGTCAACTTTTTATTGCTTAACATGTTCTTCTTGCGGATTTAAAATAAAAACTTGTAGTAATAATTAGAACTCGAAAAGGATTTTCCTCTCCTCTATTTATACGTTCCCAAATGGGATTCCCAAGAAGCTCATACAAACCTTTTGTAACAAAATGGCAATTTGCCTATATAATGACCCATTGTGTGATTTTTTTTTCAGCATGCTCCTCCATTTTTAATCCCATACCATTCTACTTCTTTTTGCTGCTGATGATTTTTTGGCAACTTGGATGTTCTCAAGAGTTCATGGTGGAAGCAAAGTAGAGACATATTATTACCTGCTACTGGTTAAAAATGTTTAAGCCTTGAGAACTTTTTTTTATCGTATTTCACACACGCTTTTCAAAAGCGAAAAATGCCATGCACGTGGAAGTGCCGTGCAATTAATTGTTATTGCACTTTGAGAATATTTTAGTTGTACAACTTGGGTTGGTGCGTGTTCAAAAACTCAAGTAATTTTTCTTTTGAGATTTTTTGTAGCATAGTTCAAGTTCATGCTCGTATCTTTCATCACAGTAGACCAGTAGACGCCTGGGTCAAGGCAAAGTTGAATTTCTATCAAGGTTGCTAAAATGCTATAATAATGTCGCCATTTATCACATTAACTTGACGTCAAATGGAAATAGCATGCTCTGACTTCAAGTCGAACATGTCATGTGCATCAAACAAACTATACACGTGGCAAAATTATTAATTTTTTTCACATAAACTCTTCCGTATCATCATCGCAATATCTGTAGCACACTCTCAAATTCTTCGTATAGTAAACCAGTACCACAAAAGGAATGGAGAAGAATATTATAAAAATCCTTGTTCCGTCAATGTATTTTGATAAATATCAGTTCCTCCAAACGACGGAACGACATATTATCGGTAGGTAATATAATATAAGATAATTTCAGGTTGGCATTATATAATTATAATTCTTGGCGGTTTCACAGCAGGAAATAAAAATTCCATCTTTCATATACTACTTCCATATCCAGCGCCCGAGTTGACATGTCCACATGTCACTCGTATGGCAAGTCAAAATGTATTATTAAAAAAAGTTATTTAAATTATTAACAGTGGGTGAGCCATGAAAGTGGGACAAAATAATACCCAGATTATATATATTTGTAGGCTTGCCATCCCAAACTTTGGTCCTTGCTGCAAAAAATGAGAGAGTTTTACCTTCGTTTTGAAGGGTTTTGAATTTTTAAAAATGGTTTTTCTGCGGGTGGCTCTCGCTTTCGAGGTTAATTATAAAGGAAACATGTTACATAGCTGCGAGCTCTGGTAGTTCCAGAGAGCAAAAATGCCGGATTTCGTCCAAGGATGAGGTTAATGGGTGCACATGAGTATGTCATCACCAACTAAAACATTTAAAAGGAAAAGCAACGCCATAATCTAGTTTAATCCCAGTGGCGTCGTCAGTTGTTGCAAAAAAATCTTCATCGAATCCGCACAATTATTCGCAAACCACCATGTTGACTTCAACCACGCTACTCCCTTCATTTCTGAAATATCTTCACCTCCCATCCACCACCTTGGGAGCATTTCCTTTTCGCTGGGATCCCAAACTCGGTAAAATCATCACTTTCCAAAAATCAAAACGGAAGCTGGCATTTCACAAACTTTGCGTCGCTTCCGCTGCGGGCCTGACCATCCAAATCCTTTTTCAAATCAGTACCCGAAATCCAAAGGATTCGAGCATTCTGAGCATGACCTTCAGCACCGTGATGGCAGTCATGTTTAGCTACTGCGTGGTCGTGATAACTGCGTACAGTCTGAAACGTGACGACATTGTCAAATTCATAAATGGTTTGGTGCGTCACGCAGAAGGGAATAGTCGTCGATGGGGCTCCGAGGC
>JAANSN010001618.1:0-31602 GCA_036850665.1 Dicranocentrus wangi
ATGAACCCGACGGATCAAGCCAGGAAAGAAGCTCGTAAAAAGGAACTCAAAAAGAATAAAAAGCAGCGGCTGCTTGTGAGGACGGCAGTGCTGAAAAACAAGGATCCTGGACAGATCATTTCAGAACTGGATAAATTAGATGAAATCGAATATAATCCTACCCAGGCTCCGGCCTTGGCAGAGAAAGTTTTGAAGGATAAAAGAAAAAAGTTGAAGGAAACGTTGGATCGTGTTATGAAACTATATGTAAGCAAGAATTATTCAATACTCTGCATAGTTTATACTTGTAGGTACTTGTAAGGTTTGATGATTAACAATGTTTTGGAAGGTGTAATTACAATTATTATTGACGGTTTTCTTTGTTTTTGTGCAGCAAAAGGAAGATCCGACGTACTGGAGTGAACTGAAAAGGATTGAATCCGATTATGAGAGGCGAAGATTTCACAGAATACAATATTATGAAGCCGTCAAACAAGCGGAAAATACGTCAGTGGAAGATATTCCATTGCCGGAAATGGGACCAGGTGCAACCGCTGGGTCAGTAGGGGGTGCAGCATCTGTGGCTGATATACCGCTACCTGGTGAAGACGGGGAAATGCCAGAAATACACGGAATTCTCAAAAAGTCAACTTCAGTAGCGTTACCTCCCCCTACCCCAACATTTCAAGGGAGAGATCCTCCTGGAGTGCCAGTTGGACCACCGCCGGATTTAAGTGATATGGATGACATGTCTGATGAAGAAATGGAGGTGGACACGGTTGTTGAAAAGCCAAAGTCCGTACGATTTCAGAGTGATGATGGCACTGTCAAAGAGTCTGGTGAAAAGACGATGAGTGAAATGGATCGTTTTATGAAAGAAGTAAGTGAAGTTATACATTATAATTATAATGCTAGTTTATGAAATGCTAATAAGAGAATGTGCGGAGTAAGAATCATGTATACTTTTGTAGATTGAAGAGGAAAGTAAAAAATTTATGGCAGAAGAAGATCTCAAACCACCAGGGACTGAAAGTGAACCTGCCTCAGCTAAACCAAAACCTCTTGCTGCATCTTCTGACACTCCTACTACTTCAGCTGAAACCCCATCATCAATAGTGCCACCAGATTCCACTGAGTTAGCACCGCCGAAGCCTGATTCAACGGCCGTAACAGCTGCAATTGCTGCGGCCACTGGCATAAGACCACCACCACCAGCAGTTCCGGCTGTTGCACCTGGACCTCCTCCATCCGCAGCAATTCCACAGTTTTTCCCACCCCCTCCTCCAGCTCTAGCGTTAGGAGCAAGAATGAGGTTTCCTCCACCACCTCCATTACCTCTTATTAGACCAGGCTTTAACATGCCAGCTAGACCTCCATCATTCGGACATGGTGGACCTCATGGACCTCGATTTAGACAGCCTCCTCGTGCGTCAGTATTTTCATCGGCACCACAAATACTTAAATCTGACACTAAAATTGTTTCTGAAACAATGATCCAAGCGAAACCTCAAATTCGAAGCTTAAGTGCGGATGTCACTAGATTTGTACCTTCAGTTATTAAACAAAAGAAGGACGAAGGGGATAAGCCAAAGCGACATGGTACGTAAACCTGAAACCGATTTAACTTAGAAATATTTGTCGTTTTCATATCTCCTCATAATTAAGTTGTTTCTGGTGAAATTTAAAATTATATTGTTTTTGGTGTTTTAGAATATCAAATTGGACAGTCGCAAGCAGTCGCACGAAGTCTACAACAACACCCACGACCACCGCAACAAAGTAAAGATGATGCATACGCGGAATTTATGAAAGAAATGTCTGGTTTACTATAAGCTTTTAAAATAGTTATCTAGCAAACATTTCTTTACGGAATCTACTCAAATATAAATGAAATCGTTTTTATAAAATTGTGTTGCAATGGTTAGTTAATGTTTGTTATGTAATAAAAAAGTATCGTGCGTGTGTGTAGCCACATATGCGAGTGACCATATAGCCATTGCTCATTGAATTGGAAATCTTTACGTATAAGGAATTGAGAAAAGTTCATTAGTTAGACTGAATGAATCATTTATCTGTCATATGTGAAAGTCAAGAACAACGCTTATAAAAGGTATATAATCAAATTGTGGGCCTCTCTTTTCTTCACTATTACTATTGGGTTGATCAGTAATCAATCATTTTAACGAATAAGGGGTTTGAGAGTTTGTATCCGCACATTCGGGTTTGGGAGAGGATCCGTAGGCTCAATGCACTCACAACATTCACCGTGTTGTTCAGGTTCAGGCTGAAGTGGTGAAGGAGTCTGTCGGAGATTACAGCAATCGGTGTCCCCACAATTCCATTTTCTGTTTGGATAGTAGTTATCATCTTTGAAAACTTTGTATGTGTATGCATTAGGCTGTGGCGAGGTTCTTGGATCATGCAAAATTTGACCACCAGACATATCCTTGGATTCTGCCATTTTTCGTAACGTTTCCCTGTAATCCTTTTCATCAAATGGCAATTGATACGGACGAATTTGTTGTTCAACAACATAGTTATCGTCGTCGTCGGGATCTTCTTCGGCTTCTTTCTTAATAGCCTCTTTACGTTTCTCCTCCTCCGCCGCAGATTTATCAACCATAAGAGCATTATGTGACGCATCAACTTTCGACTGTTCCATAAATTGTTTGGTACATTCATCTAGTTGAGGCTTTCCGCGGTCCGTATCAAAGTACCAAATGTTCGGGTAGGTCGGTCGCCGAACACGATCCCGTTTGTTATCCACTGTTACCTCAAGCTCCTCCCCGAAATAAGTCAACACTGGAAAGTTTGGTTCCGTGGAAAGATTGATCCCTGTGCCATTGTGTTTAATGTACAGCCTTGTTTTCATCTGTATAAAAATATAAAAATGTATACAATTGGGGTTTTTTTGGGGTGAAGCACAGTCAATTTTGAAGCATTTATCAGTAGCCGTAGCCTTTCTAACTGGAATTGGAAGCCCTAGCTCCATTTTTAGACGTTCAAAGTCATCGATAGGCCAAGCAGACCATAATGTGTCAGTGGTCACCAAGTCAGAAAAGCGTACTTTCGGCTTTGCTGCATGTGTCGATGCACAATGCAACCGTATGGCTGGCGCTGAAAATAAGTATAGCTACAACAAAGGCAAAAGTTTAGAAAGGTACACACACAGATAGAAAGAATCGTGGAACTCGAAATGCATAACATTATATGATATCTGAAACAGTGTGTAAAATGTAAAAATCATTTTTAACCGTGAAATGCTGAGTTGGCAAAGCCCGAATCCTAAATACGTCCCCATATGAAACCACTTTTCCAGTGTCAAGAGGACAAACAGGGCTGATGGGCATGATTTATGCAATTTCAGATTTTAATTTAAGAAATAGGAGTAAAAATTAAGACAACGCTAATTATTATGGCTTATTGTCTCACTTTTCAATCACAAAAGAATTTCGAACAACGGGAAATAGAAGGGGTGATGCCGATATGATGCTATCAGTGCTCAAATATGGAGCATGATCAATCGAACTCGGGGGTACGGATGAACTTAGAGCCAGGTGTCCGAGTCGACAGTGCCCCCTTTTAAAAGGATGCTCTTTCTTTGCCACGGCACAACTTGGTCCTGGTGAAACGATTTGAACAATATCCCCAAAATGAAGGTAGCCGTCATTATTCTGTGTGAGGGGCGCCGGCTTAAGTAATAAATCAACCATTGTTTGAGTTCGCTGAATCTTCAGATCACCACACTCCCGTTTCCGGAGAAATTCGTCACGTCTAAGCTACATACAGCAAAATCAATATGCATATGTTTTATGAAGAGCTGACGTGATCTTCGCTCCGATCGTGTGCTTATATTTTTAAACTTACTGTGTTACGAACAGTCTCTTCGTACCAATTTCCAACGTACGTTTCCGCAGAGTAAAAGTTTTTACCTGGTCTGATAATGTATGGCATGTCATCCATACATGTTTTGCAAGAAATGCATGTCAGGGCTTCAACCATCTTGAGTTGGAAATGCTATCAGAAGTGATTTTCGAATGAACTCACAATCAGAATGAACTTCGTAGTTGTTGTCAGAAAAGCGACAACGATAGGATTCAATTCAAATCAAATTGTAACTGCTAGTAGAAAAGGGCTTTATATCATGCAGACTGCGGCACTACGACAGAGATAGTATAAATTCAGTAACTTGTAAAATAATGCATTACCCGGTTTCGTTCGAGTTCGATTAGTTCGCTGGTCCGCTTTTATTCTAGGAGGATCAATACTTAATCGATGCTTTTATTCATTAAAATTACAAATGTCAGTTGTGTAACACGGCATCTCGAGGGAAACAATGATTAAGCATCTGACAATTGGCATTGGATTGACAATGACATGAATACTGAATTTGAATGTGGAGTCCTACTACCGGTATAGTTTTACCCTAAGATTATTAAAGCATTAACATATTAACTGCTCGCTGGTTTTACCTCTACACTTGTGCATGGGCGTGTGATGTGATTGTGGTTTGTGCACGGCCATTTAGCTCTAATCTAACCTGTAAGAAGCAAGCGTTATTGTCATATTGTCAAGTGATGATGAGGGGAGTCCAGGTTTCACCAATATAACAATAATTATTGATTTATGCAATTTCTATTGAAAACCCGGTTGGCATCTCTTAGAAATAAATACCTACCTATGCATGTATATGTCTATGTGCAATTTTGATAATATAGGTAATTTCATGATTGATGACATAGAATGCATGTCAATGCCTCAATCAATGTCAATTGATTTCATTATGGAATGCATAGGGTTGAATGAATGAATTTATATATGTATTTCCACCATTCCATCACGAGATTACATTGAAGCGCATTCAAATGTAAGTAGACTTCAATTACTCCCTACTCCCTATCTCACCTGTGTGGTTTCATGATCATAGTCCTAGTCCGATCATATTGCAAGAAAACCTGTCCACCAAAAACTCCAGGATGCCTATATAGTGCCTACTGGTTTGAGCTACAGTACTTTATTCACAGATTCGTGTGACTACCTTGTGTAAAAATGTCTGATTTACATTGTGTACCTGATCTGCAGTCTTCAACTCATCCATTTATATCCATCAGTCCAAGTAGTCCAACTGATATCTGCTATTCTCCCAAGTTAAAAAACAGGTGGTTTGCAGGTATGAGTAATATGTATTCATGATTTGCAAAGCTTTACAATAGTGTTTGCAATAAACTTTGGTTCATCGAATTAAAAATCGGAACTGCATGAAATGAAATTATAATTTTCATTCTCCTAGGGGTTGTCCTGTTGCAACAATAAAGTAACACGTAGAGTGAAATAAAGTGAAATGACATTGTGTTAGCCAAATATGACCGCAGCCACTCGGAACAAATTTCCCATGAAATATTTAACATAAATTCAATTTTCGAAATAGGAAAAAGAGTAGGAAACTAATAATTGTGACTGAAAAAAAATGCGGCAGTCTAGTATTAGTAGTGCCAGAAATACGGAAGACGTCGAAGACGAGGGGGTTCCTTTGTTGATTTCCGACACAGCAGGCTCCAATGGAGGAAATCAAAAGGAATCAAAGACACAAGGATTTGGCATCAGTACAACTACAGCTATTGGTTTGTTGTACGTTAATTAAAAATATGCATGCCATTATAAAAGATGCAGTACGCAATCGAGAGTATATGAGAGTATAAACGATCCGACAACTTCTTAAATTGAGGAACGGAACTAATTGAAAGTGCAATTGTATAAAGCAGGTTCGTTCATTGTTTCTTTGTAGATTGCTGCTCGCTATGATTGGCCTAACTGTTTTATCCCTGTGTCTACAACGGTATTCCACAAACACTTACATCAACATAATCATTCCTTCCAATGCGACTACCGAAGTCACGCCGCCGGATCTAATAATTTCGTGATCTATTGCCTGTGGTGCAGATTAACTGTACATTTCTGCTACATTTTTACATATTAATTATGGTATTATACATATAAGTAGTGTTTCCACTTCCAGAATGCATGGTAATTTTATTTTATAACTTACACTAACAGTAAGAACACAATTTTCTCGAGTTCGAAAAATTCATGTGATATTTAACATGCAATAAGTTCAGTGTTTGGTGTAGGTAATCGGAATACGCGATACAGTATTTGATGAGTCACAATCACAAATGTCAATAAAACGAGAACATATATGCAGTTTCACCTTCCGCCACATTAAATATGTACTTTGCTTTCATCTTATTGCATAAATATCCGCAAACCTGCGGGTGCGGGTGGGTGGAAGGCATATATTGCATAAGATAACTATTATTATTATTATCGGTCGATGTGATAAACAACATAGGTATACGTTAAAATGTGCGCATGATCTGAACGCTTTGATATTGGATTTTCAAGGGTATTAATTTGACTCCTCTAAGCTTTCCAAACAAACGAAACAGGGAAAGATGTGCACCTTTAACAAAACAGCAATATTGACGTATGTATTGACTATTTTTATGTTGTAATTGCAACGCAGTGCGCGTGATTCGCATCAGCATCACTCACATTCACATGATTTAACTAAAATCAACAAGCGCAAAAAAACTGCTGGTGGGAGTGAGACTGGGAATTTTGCCTCTTGAGGAGTCTAACGTTATATATGATGTTTTTGAAGAAATGATAATATTTTAGCCAAACAAACTTTTCATCATTTTAGTACAGAGTAACAAAGGAAGTATTACGTAGCTTTCATATGTTTCATTCGGTATCCTGTGTGAAATGACGATACGACTTTAGTTTGAATATATAAAAATCTTCGGAGCTGAGATGCGCATGTAGACGGGACGCTTCGTTTGCATGTTTAACAAATTCTAGTGAAGCACATGAAATCATGAACAATCCACTCGTACTCGTCGTATCATGGCATCATCAATTTTGCATGAATCACTATACAAATAACATCATCCGAATCACACAGCCTGCGAAGATGCAAGCAGGATATTTTAGATTTTTATCCTTGGAAAAGGGTAGATATGGGAGAAATAAGATCTGATTGCTTCTGGAGGAACTCTACTAGTTTAACATATTTAACAAGCATAAAGAATATCTCACAAGGTCGTAGCACCCCTATACATCCCACACTGCTTGGATGACATAAGACGACTATGACTTGTATGATGTTGTTCACTATGTATCATCATTTTGGTAAACCCTGGATTCTGGATAGACACAAGACACTCGCTAGCTCATTCACTCAATAGCATGCAAGCAAAGTGCTACAACATCATGTGCGCATGTGTTCTGCAAATAAATGTACAATAGGAAACGAACACTACGAACAGTCATTCAGAATTTCAAATCCCAAATCTTGTGTTTTCTCTGATACCTACCAGCTGTACCGTCCGTTGCTGAATTTCCAAAATAAAACCTACCTTCAAATCTTAGTTCTCTTCTACCTCAAATAAAAATGGGTGACAAATTATTGGCAGCGTCTATTATATATCTGACATGTCATTTTGCATTCAATGTGATACTCAGTGCCTTCGCAGGGGCAACAGAAGGAAGTAAGACTTTTGTCCTAGATCTAGCTGCTTACCTATTTATTTGTGCATACCCAAAATATGTTCCGATAAATGTTAAAATGTTCTACTCGTAATAGTCATAATGCAATGTCCGCTTCTTTGTTCCACTATTACAGTAATATTCAACCACAAAATCGGAAAGGTTTCTGACAATCACACAATCCAGGTGACACCTGCTGGACCCACGTTCTTGATCTGGAACGTCATTTATGTTTGGCTTTTAGCTGCCTACATTTACCGTAAGTTTTGTAAAACCATGATAGGCAAAAGACAAAGAAATATAAACCTTTTTATAAGTTATAATGCTAATGATATCTTGCTAAAATTTCCAGTTGCCATTAATATATTCCGATCCACCGGTACTGGAACTGGAAAAAGATATTCTGATCCACCAATTTTTGGACGATATGTGACTTTAATATTGATAGTAAATGCTTTTTTCTACACGGCATGGCTATTCATTTGGGATAACCAATGGATAACCACTGCGGCAGTGACCCTTACTTGCATTGCTATTACGAACTGGATCGCTCTCATCACATTTTCAATAAGGTTCGTATGCGTACAGTAGTACACATTCTCATAGTCTGCATTCGATTTTTAAAAGATTACTACCAAACAAACAGAGAGACTGATGTAATTTGTTAAATGACCTACGTGTGTAAATAGCTTATGGAAAAACGTAGTAACATTGAAAACAGAAGCACCCACCGACCTGCTCCTGCATCGCGTTTTGATTCAGAATGGAGTAGCAGTGTATGCAACGTGGACTACTCTGGCTTCTCTTATCAACATTGCAATTGCGCTAGTATATGATGCAGAATTGAAGGACCCAACTCCTTCCCTGATCGCGCTGACTTTTCTCACTATTCTATTAGCGATTTGGACTCCTTTGGAGCTGATTTTCTGGGATAATTATTTCAGATATATGTTAACACCACTATTTGGTAAACATTTTGTGTGAACCATGATGACATACGTAATTTGCTCAGGTTCTGGCTCACAGGCTCACTGCTCACAATTCTTTATGAACTTTTGGTAGTTGTGGCGTGGGCACTTGCGGGAATCCATGTGAGGCAGTCCAACAACCCTGAATTGGTTGATGATACCGTGAGACATTACACATCCATCCTGGTCATTGTCACAAGCTGCTTAATAATTTTGCGAACTGCCCTTGCCGTTTACCGGCACCTGAAGCGTCCATTGTATATTGGATTATCAACATCCGCAGCGTAAGCGTCTCTCAACTAACGACCATATTCCTTTGGTGTTGCGAATTTGTCAAGTGTGTTAAAAGTCAATGTTTTGTTTTATTGGTATTTTGTGGGTCTCTGCGTTCTGTTCTTATTCAATATGATTTATCAGCCAAAAATGTGGGTAATTATAATTATAGCATAATATGTGTACGCAACGCACTATGAAGAGATGGAAGTTGACGCTTTGTTTGGTTGATATTAGGTATTGCTAACAATAAGATCTGCAATCTGCATCCGTTATGGAATCTCATGATTGATTTACATATTTATAGGCATAATATGTATGTTCTTGCTTATTTATGTTGACTAGATCCATTTCCCCCACTTCCTTCCGGTGTTTTGTTTTATACTTATGCGCTTATTTAAATTGTACTTCCTATCGTTGTTGGATTGTCAATTTCCTCTCACACAAACAGTACAGTCCAAAAATAAATATGTATTGATTCATAAACCTAATGAATTTTAATTTCCAGAAAACATGCGGGTTATGGTTCTATTCCTAGCTCATGAGAACATGCTCAACCTTTTGCTATATCGTTGATTGTTTGCAAACAATTTTGTAGCATTTGATTTCACATTTATGTTTTATGTATTATTATTAATATTATGAATAAAAAAACCCTATTATTATTGAATTTCGAACTGCTATATCCTGTAAACTGTAAACTTTTTACTTTAAAGCTCAAAAGACAAGCATGTAACGTCTTCACCAATTAGTACCATTGCTATTGCATTGTACCTTTTTTGGCAATGATTTTAGAAAATGTGTACGTACTTGCGTATATGCAAAAAAAATCCATCCAAGACAATCCCGTTGTCGCTGTTGTTATAAATTGTAAAGTATGTCCTGCAACTTTCTCTGTGGATTTAACATGCATGCTCCCTGTCCATCCATACTTATATCCTCAGTTTCAAAGGTACTTTCCAACGACTGATAGCAGTGCAGTACTACTGTTAAATTAATTAATGGATGAGAATGAGTTTAATCCGAAAACAGACATGGCAATTTTTGGGTTCATAATGATTGAGCAGAGTTCCAGAGAGCAGCCTGTCACTTACTAATTTATCTTTTATTTACTAAGCTACCTTTACTTGTAAGCGTAAATCTTACTTTAAATCGTAAGCAGATTGTACTTTTTAGGTATATTTGCTCGCAGCAAAATTGCACACACTTTGTACTTGTACTCTTGTACATCGTTCATTGCACATTCTAGGCAGCCAGCACAGCACACTGCACTGCCTGCACACTGCACACATCTCTGATCTCTCTATCGCTCACAAAAACCCATTGAGCTCAGCGGTGGGTGAATCCACCGAGGGAATTACTTTGTTGACATGTAGAGCTTCTCATTTTGTCAGGTACTACTTGTCTGGATTATGGTCATTATTATGGATATATGGAAAACATATTATATGAGCAATGAGCACATTGAGCACTCGGACTAGCCGTGTTCCCTTCATCGTTTCACATTCACAGACAAAAGGCCCAATATTATTACAAGGCAAGGTACATACTACTCTTCTGTGCACTCAACTCACTCCTCTACTCTCGATTTTTTGACGTATGAATTTTAGCCGTTGATAATTTTGTCAGGTTTTAGGTTTCCCATTCATTCATTCATTTGTAAAACTCCACAGTCCACACGTAGCGTAAAAGTCGTAAACATTTTGTTTATTTTGATTTTGAATCGCGAAGCTCACAGGAAGATATTTAGCAGTTTTGTTTGGCCACCGCAGCATATTAATAATCTCTACATTAATATCACTGCCTTTAATTGTCGTCCACCTTTTAACCGTTAGTTAGTAGTGGCCACAATAAAATGACAAGTAAGTACAGCAAAAAAAGTACATTTTGTCCGTTCGTTTATGATTTTATATCTTGATGTATCCAACATCATTGGACATCTTTACACATGATATTTCTATGATTTTACTCTGTAGGAACGACCGGCTAGTAAGGACGATATAAGGGGTCCCTACAGATGACAGATCAGTTTTCGAAACACTCAGATGGAGGATGGACATCGATTTAAAAAAGTTAGGTCCATACGCACGTTTAATCAAACCGACTTTTACATCTCAACCTCAACAACCGCAACCTCAACCCGGTCCTAGTAAACCTTACAGGTGTGCTACATGAATGTATTTTTTAAGATTGCATAATTAATTTGTAATTAACGTGTAAGCCGTCGTGACTTGAGATTTATGCTTGCGTCTCAACACTCCCAACACCGAAATCAAATGGTGAACGGGAATGTGAAAAGTTGATATTAATTTTAAGGATTTTTAAATCTTGGCAGGAAAGCAAACTTTGAAGCGCTTCATAAGAAACAGAACGTGAGGTTTCTTCAGGACGCAAGTGGTAAGCGCAGAGATCGACAATCGGAAATGGAGGAAAATCGCAAGCAAAAGAGGACCCAGTTATTTATGAAAGGTAGAAAACCAGACATTGGGAACATAACAGGACTTACTCTAATTGCTGACGATAGCACATGCGAAACCAGTGGAATGGATTTGGATTGTAACGGGGAAATTGAAGAGCCTAAAGTGGCTTTAGACTCGAAACCAAGAGTTATAACTAATGGAAACTTGAGCAAATGCCAGCCCACGAATCCCACTTCAAGAACTGGAATCGGGAACGCAAACAACGTCAATGGAAACCTAAAGAACAATATTAATCGGCAAGGTTTAAACCCAAAAGCAACTACAACCTCAAATGCGGCTACCTTAGCTAAGGAGTCTCGGCGAGAGCAGCTGTTAAAGTGGAAAAAAGAGAAGGAGGCTGCTGATATGCTAAGTAGAAAAGTACAAAAGCAGCCCTTTAAAGCTGGCTTGAATGCAGTTCCTGCAGTAAACAAAAATCCAGTAAATACTAATTTTGCAAAGACGGCAAGCAATTTAGGGGGAGCATCCTCGAATTTTGGTTCTAAACAACCAAATGGGACAGTGCAATCGAAAATTTCCCGACCAGGTTGGTCCTGTGGCGAAAGTTACAGACTCTACAACGGAAGGAAGAAGAGTAACTAGAGCCATGACGAAAAACCAGAGTGTACCTACTACTACCAACACGAACAGTAAGGTTACTACTAATACTAATGCTCCTGTTAAAGCACCAATGAAACCAGCTATTCAGAAAATGAAAGCGTTAAATATAACGGAAAAACAAGTCCCTGTGAAGCCAGGTAAGCTGATATCTGATATGCTCAAGATACAAAAGCAATGACACGCATTTTGAAATAGGTATTTGTTGAAAGCTGAATATTCGTTCATGCGTTTATATTTAGGTGTTGGAGGTAAAGTGGCACCACCTCAAACAGCGAAACCTACAAATACAAAAGTGTTGACTCAGAAGATATCTACACCATCCCAGCCTCTGGGTACACGTCCCAATTTGAAAACTAACAAAGACAACCAAGTTGGGAGTACTCCTGCTAAGAGTGAAAACTCCTTGGCTGAGAGTGTGCCGGAGGATGTTACATACAATAACAACTGACAACAAAGAAGTGCAAAGTGAGCAGCAAGCTCCAAAGAAAAAATCGAAGCCTAAAGCTATCGATGCCACGTACATTGATTATAAGTAAGATATTATTTTTCAAATTAATTTCAAGTTGTGATTCTTGATTCTTGCCAAAATGTAATTCTTAAAATCCTTTTTTTAACACAGTGCCAAATTCTCGAATGCATGTCTCAAATTAAAGTCATATTCCAGCGAATGGACCAATGTTCTGCAAGAGCAAACGGAAATTCCGGACGATATTCAAGGTGATATTAACAGTGCGTTGGGAGCTGTCAAGTTGCTCCTAGAGTCCAAACTACCCCAGTTTGGGCAGTTATTGTATTCTTATCTATGCCAGGAAACGGACCCTATGCGGATTTTAGGTTGCGATTTGGAAGGATGGTGGGATGTAGCTTCAATTCAGGTAGTTTAATACAATACAACCACTCGATTAAAATAATGATATTTTAAATTGTTATATATCGAAAAATAATATTTGTTTAAATATCAATAGTTAGATGCAGTCGATTCCACTTTCGATAGATTGACTAAATTAAAGGCAAATAATTGGGTGAAAGTGGTGGCAGGATCGTTTCCTCCAAAAATTCCTCAGAAGGGTGATGGGGAAGGGATTAAGCTCATCTCGTCCCGTTCACGATCAAAGCCATTGGTCAAATCTCAAGCTACTGGTGGATTAAAAGCATTTTTGGCTAATAGTAAGTAAATTAGAAAGATACAAAGGTGGTTTTACTATGGAAGGACCGAAGGAAAAGTTCATGTGCAAGCGAGTTTACTTACTAGCTATTGGAATTAAACATTTGCGGTACTTTACAGAAAGACGAATGCTAAATAACGTTGATGATCCGAGTATGGAAACTACTGAAATTGTTGCGAGAGATGAAATTGAGAATGATGACGCTGCTAAAAGTCCCAATGCGCACGATAAGACTTTCGAGGGAGGATTTTTCACGATAAGCAGCCCGATGATAACTAAACCAGAACAAACGCCTACTAGACGCCGCTATAGTCGAAATTCTTCAGTACAAGGTAGTAACAAAACAACGTTGATAGACTTCATACAATCGTTAGTTTTTGATTATGCGGACGTATTTGGTGGAATTTATCAACAGCGATCCCGTCACCGTGGCGCACTCCTAATCGCAGTCTATGCTCAAACGAAGCGTCTCATAAACGAATGTCTTTCTGTATATTAGGAGTTCGGAAATCAATGGGATCTATCAATAAGGTACTTCAATAGGAAATATTGTGAAGTATATCGATTAATCATTTGTCCATTTGAATCTAAACCTAGCTTATATGTTTTTTTTTAGCTAGGAGCGGTATCAATTTCTGCAGAAGACCGAGATTTAGCAAGTGGAAATCATAATGAAGGACAAATTTAAAATCTCCGCCTGCACACCAACACTTCAGACTCATCCCTACTGAGTGTTTATTGTTAATCTAATAGTCTTTCGATTCTTATTAAAAGTGTTAATTAGTGGTTTGGGAATTACGCTTAGATAAATCAACGAAAAGGCTGAGCTCCATTTCATCGTATCGTAAGTTTATCTTTATATTAAATCTTAAATGCGTAGGTGTAGTATGAAGTGAAAGTGAGTATGGGATGCGCATACGCATTTGCATTGACGAAAGTTTGAAGTAAGTATACAGGAAGGTCTGGGGCTATAATGTTGCCACGCATTTTATTTTCAAAATTTGAATAAATACACAAACTGTACATTAAAATAAGGATCTGGGAGATTCACAAAAACAGTTTTTTATTATCCAAAGCTAACGTACCTATGTAGGTACTACTTACCCTTCACAAACGACTCTTCTAGTCACCTCCATTCCACTTCCACCCCCGGAAGCAACCAATTTCATTTTCAGGATGCCTTCGAGCCGAGCTGGTCAATCTGCACATAACGAAAGTTATGTACAGGTTTTATCGTACCTCTTCAAGGGACTCATGGTGGTAGTCGCTCCAATTTGTGGATGGGGAACACTAAAATTAATTCTTTTCATATTCAACAATCCGCAATACTTTCTGTTTTCTTGGTTGGTGGCACTTTCGATTGGTCTCTTGGCAGAGTTCTTCACTGAAACCTGGCGTCCAAGTGGACACTTTACGTCTGCTGCACGATCAAGCCAGCGCATCCGACAAGGTCGTCAGCGTTCGCTCGTTCGTCAGAATCTTTCAGAGAATACCAGGGAAAATTCCCGACTTGAACCAGCATCGCTCAATGAAACTTACTCTCCTACAATCCTTTTCAAGTCACAGGAGGTAGCAGCAGTTTCCACCCTCAATGTAACTGAAATAGGGAATGAAGGCGTAGAAAACTACCGGATAAAAGGTGCAAATCCCGGGGTTTCAGGAACAGCGCCAGTAGTTAAGGTGGAAACTCCAGTAAAAGTAGGACAAACTGACATCCCTTCTTCCTCCTCGTCCGTGACTAAAAGGCACGGAAAGCCAGTTTTACTAAGAATGGATTACAACAAGCAAGGACAACTTCCAATTCCAAGCCTTGAATCTAAATCTACCAAGCCTGCTGCCCCGTCTAACCGCGAAAAAGCGATAGCACAAGAAACTGTTGTTACTTCAGATAATCAAACCAAATCAAAATCTGTTGGTGGGAATACATTAAATCGAAATAATCGACCCTTAAACAGTGAGAATAATAATTTGGCAAATTTTGAAACTGAAGAACCAGAAGAGTTGTATGTGTCTGAAAGTGAAGAAATTAACGCAAGAAACTTCTTTATGAAGAATGCAGCTGAAATATTGGCTAAACTTGTTGTTCGAGATTCGGATGAAGATTTAGCTTCTGGGATTGTTGATGAAGATAATAAGCATAGTAATGATAACGTTGTTAAATCTGCTGAAAGGAAGATTCCCCTCAATGAAGGATGCAACTACAAAGTAGAGCAATGTCCTAATTCTAACCAGGAGGATCAGGCCAACGTACAAACGGCTTCCAAAGAGTGGGGTCTCTTTATGTATGGGAAAAGTCAGAACGACAACATTCACTTTGATGTAGCATTAGAAGCTACTGAAGACTGAGGATGGTTCTTTGCCTGACAGGAAGGAAGCGATATAGAATCGGAGAATGGAAACGAATGCAAAATCTTTTATAGTAATTGTTAAAAATTTCAAGTACATAAAATAACATTTGGTGAAAATTTATTGTTGAACATATACACACGTAAACTGTAAACGCGTCTAATGCTACTAATGCATTGTTTTAGCACTTGTTTTGGAAATATGATTTGTCCTCTAGTTTTGTTTTTCCTTCTGAGACATTTGCACAAACTTTCCACACATGTTCACCACATATTATTAAAATTGCCATCCCGTGAATATTTCCCCGGAAAAAATGCTACTCAGACGAGTTATAAAACTACCTATCAAATTATGTGTATGGACAATGCTATGGCCTAATACATGAAAAGGGCCGAGTTTACACCACAGGCAGGCAAAAAAGCCATGTCTTATACCCGTACCTCACTATATCTATCACTATCACTATATTATTACCATATCTGACAACTACGCTGAATATTTTTTACTTATATGACCCCCACTGCCACAAAGTATTGTTTCCCCCCTAAATCCGACACTTTTCGACAGCATCGACGTTATACTGTACGTTATACGTAAATCCAAGTTGTTTAGTAACCGTCAGCGAGCAGTTAATTTTAGAATGTAACCGTGAATGTATGAACTAGAGGGTTTAAGGGAAGCTTGTATTAAGCTTGTATTACGAAAGACTGATATTACGAAAGCTCGATTCATTAAGCTTGGGCATCGAGCTACGTTGTTCCAGCTTGGTGGATTTGTTCAATGTACGTTCATTAGGCCATCGTGAAAACTCAATCCATATACTCAATCCATGATTCCGGTTTGCATTTTATTACCTGGACGCCTGGACTGCTTGATTAGGAAACTGCTGAAGTACTGAAACTCTGTGCCATCGTGGTCAATTTAGGCACTAAATTGCCCTGTAATGTGTTCCTTTGTAGAAAGCCTTCCATATCCGTTTCAACAAAATGCGGAGGTCGATCTCTTACAAGATTTCCGGAATCAAACAAGGAGGCATCAAACCCTATATACTGCCATCGTAATCAGCAGCCTTCTTATAATTATATCTCTACTCTTTCTAGAAGAACCTAGTTATGCATATTTGATGTTTGAAATTATGAAACCGATATATTTCATATATATACCTGGGATTGTAGCAATTGATCTATTCACTCCAATTCTTATAACTTTCGAAAAGCTGGTTGTCAAATCATCTATGAACAGATTTAGATTATCCCATGTACAATCTCCAGACAATACTACGCAGTCGACACAAGCGCAAGCCAATGAATTTCGAGATCATTTAGGATCGCTCAAAGAGGATTTATCAATGAATAATAATACATGTGTAGGTTGGTATGTATAACAATACGGAGTATAGTGCCATTGTCAACTACCAACTCGATGAATAGGATCCATTAATTAATGTGCGTATAATCTTCTACACAGCGAAGCTCAACAAAACGTAGAGGTCAATCCAACCAAACCATAAAGTAAAGAGTAAAATAAATGAAAGCTCCCTGATCCAAACTATAAACGTAGCACGATCGATATCAATGAATAAAAAAATATGAAAATTTAATCACACCGTTTGCCAACATCACTCTCTTCTAGTAATTCACGGAGAGAAATTTTGTAGTAAAGGCCGGGAACTTAACACCCAAAGGAAGAAAAAGTTTGCAAAGACAGTTGGATAAGGCGCTTCAAGTCATTCAAAGAAACATATATTATATCTTTTTTGACTTTGTAAATGTTTGAACGGTAATAAACTCGCAGGCCTGTTCTGCAAGTCATGCAAAGTGGCTACACTTTCATATTCAGCATCAATGCGAGTGCGGAGAAAGTAAAGTTTTAATATTTTTTGATTCGGTTGAAAATTCATCACTACAGCTTAAGTTTAGTTTACAGTGCCAAAATTGGAATTACACGGACAACAGGTACTATATTTCTGAGTTTTGATTTGTTGAATCAGTCCAAACAAACTAACAAGTAATAAAAGTAAACTGGAGAACATCAATATATTAATAAACCAAACTGACGGAATCTAGAGTTCCAAACAAAATAAGAGTGACTACTGTTCGGTTTCTTGTATCTCTGAGTTGCCCGTCCCCGTTGTAACAATGTTATTGGCATTGCCATCATTTCGTAACTGATCATTCCACATGCTAGCATAAATTCCATTTGCTGACATGAGTTCTTGGTGCCTGAAAATTGTCACAACCAATGTTTATAAATCCTTACGAATTTATGGACAATTTAACATTTAAATTAATAGTAAATACTACACTTACGATCCTCCCTCGACAATGCAACCATCCTTGAGGACTAGAATTTGATCACAATCAACTACAGTTGACAACCGATGAGCAACAATAATAGACGTTCGGTCAGCGCACAGACGCTGTAAAGACGTCTGAATTTGACGTTCGGTATGCGTATCTAAAACAATTTCATTCATTAATAATAGAAACTAAGAAATTATCCAACATCTCATTGTCAAAAAAGTATTATACCCAGGGCCGAAGTCGCTTCATCAAGCAGTATGATTGCAGGATTTTTTAGAAGCGTTCGAGCTATCGCAACACGTTGTTTTTCACCTCCACTCAATTTGAGCCTGTTAAAATACATTACTGCACATTAATGCCAATTCAAAAACACATAATATACTGGAATAACTTATTCATAACCCATGCTTCCTTTTAAGTATCATACCCTCGTTCTCCTACGACGGTATCATATCTTTCAGGAAAAGTTGCAATTTTTTCGTGAATGTGAGCACATCGCGTTGCTTCAATCATCTGGCGTTCATCGGATCCCACCTTTCCATACATTACATTGTATCTGATGGATTCATTAAAGAGGACAGTGTCTTGTGGAACAACGCCGATGGATTTACGAAGCGACTTTTGAGTTATCAGTTTAATGTTCTGTCCATCTATAAAAATGTCGCCCGAGACAGGATCGTAAAACCGGAAAAGAAGGCGAATTGTTGATGTTTTTCCTCCCCCGCTTGGCCCAACCTTGTTAAAAAGAATAATAATTATTGTATTATTAGTTCATGGCAGTGTAACACAAATTTTTTAATGATCGGTTTGTCATCCACTTACCAATGCGACGGATTTCCCGGCTGGGACAACAAATGAAACATTTTTCAAGACAGGTTTATCGACATGATACGAGAAGCAAACGTTTCGAAATTCAATCACTCCACTCTTGACAATGAGATCGCGAGCACCAGGCGCATCCTGAATTTCTTCTTCTTCTTTAAAGAGATCAATCATGTTTTCCATGTCTATAAAACATTTCTGCAGCATTCTGTAAATAAACATGAACGCAAAAGTTAGCTTACACGCATTATATGACAATTCTTGTGTTTGTATAATTTTTGACGGCGATTATTATGTCTTTTCTCGCCTGTAATACGTGCCAAAGTAGTTTAATGGGGCGTACAGCTGCATCAAGTATGTTGTGAATAATACATAGTCCCCAATAGTTAGTTTGTTGTGATCTACAACCATTTTTACGCATAATAATGATCCAACCAAGAGAGCTGCGTTGATAATTATTAGTTGTAGGAAGTTAAGAAGACACAAGGATGCTGTTACTTTCCATTCCTCTTTTTGATATTTTAAAATAGACTGTGAATATCGATCAGTTTCATATTTCTCATTTGCGTAGTACTTGACCGTTTCAAAGTTTAGTAGTGAATCAACAGCTCTTTGTCTTTGTTCGTTGTCAGTTAGATTCATACTTCTTCTGTACTTGGTTCTCCACTCCGTGACAGCAAATGTGCATATTAGATATAAAATCATTGTGACAAAAATGATGACACCAATCCACACGTCGAAGGATGAAGCGAGATAGCTCACAGCTATGATAATGTCGGCAATGGTTGGGAGTATACTAAACAATAGATAGTTCAATATGCTATTTATGCTGTCGGTTCCGCGATCCATGGCTCGAAGCACCTCTCCGGTTTTCCTTTGCAAATGCCAGCGTAAACTTAGCCGATGAAGATGTCCAAAAAATTCAATCTAAAATTAAATGATAAAAACGCAAAATGAAACGTAATAAAATACACGCAACTACATCTATTTAACCGCACTATATAACAATGCAATTGCAAGCTTAAGTGTATTTGTACCATTGTACCTGAACTTCTCTTGTAGTATACTGTTCAACACTTATCCAGAGCAAACTACGAATGTTGTTTAGCATTCCAGTACCACCAGCACCACCACCTTGTAAGAGCTTCAGTGCAACCAAAATCAGTATAAAATCCCATCTAAATTCCAAGTGTGATGTCCCATTGAAAGGAATATTCATGGTTCCAAGTTGTGCTGACGAACTCGAATTACTTGTCGAGAGCGTCATGCTGTCAACTATTAAACAATTTAATGATGACATCTTACAGGTATGATACAAGAAAGAAAAATTCAAGCATCATATTAACTTGTTTACCTACCAATCTTTTTGCTGTAAATTGGCACGAATACGTTAGTTACTCTCCCAGCGATCAAAATCCCAACACATATGATAACATTAAGCTGCAAAGCTGAGCTTTTTGTAGGCCATATAAACGGCATTAGGAGTTTAATTTTGTGACGCAAGTTTCCAAACGCCGACCCATTCGATACGGATCGATTTTCTTCATCGCTTCCTTCGGGGTTCAACCTCGTAAAGCTTTCGCTGTGTCGAACTGTTGGAATGCCAGGAGCTTTCAGTCCAAGGATAAACACTCCCGCAGTGAAGAGGTACTTGCATATGTAAATGCATAGCAAAACAATATCTTGTGGTGTTTTAAGTTTAAAGAACCAATCTTCACTATAAATATTCAATAGTGCAAGGTTTTCAAACGAAAAAGCAGCTGTCCAGAACAGAAGCAAAATCACGCCATGTCCACGAGCAGGAGGAGCTGGGAGCATGTAAATTCTCTCCCGAATTATAAGTACACAAACCAAAGGCCATGCAAGAAGGCCTTGAAGAAGTGACAGCAGCATGTACCCGTAAACTGTTTGAGGATGTCCTAGAAATATTTTAACAGCTACTTGGCCAAAAATGACAAGCGGCATGATCCCATTCAGCATCATCTGGAAATTTTTTTGAAAACAATACGACAGTGTCATCATGACGTAATACCAATAAGATAAACAACGACATTGTATTTTTATTTTAAACAACTTACCTGTAATCCAAACAGCCTAGAGTACGGTAACGTGTAGTGCTGCACTTCAATGGCATATTTGCGATAAAAGAAAAACTGGATCGTGCCAAATAAGAGAATAAAGCCAAGTGTTACGGAGGAGGAAATAGTTTCAGCAAAGCATTGAGAAACTCCTCCATCCTGCATAATATGCGGGACAAGGGTCTCGTTGGGAGGGCAGTATTCTTGAATTTTAAACAACATGATGTCATCAATCTTCTACGGCAATCAATCTACAGATTTGAATATGAACGAGGTTCAGGTTGAGAACGAAGGAATATCAAGTCATTTGACGTGATGCTATAGGTGTTTGTTTATATATAAATCCGCTCGGCTGGCTCTAGGTTTCTTGTTTCTACTTCAGCAAACCATTTCGTTTCATCATCAAAAGATTTTGATCCCGTGGAACGCTCTCCGCAAACAAAACAAATGGCTACTAGAAAATCAATAAATTGCTGGAATTAGTTCAGAAATACTCATGTTCCCTGAAATAATATATGCTAGATAGAGGATTGATTGAATATATTCTACCAAATTTTACGTGTCGTTATAATGGAAATTTCAAAAAAAACATTTATTGGAAAAATCGTAAGGAACTTACTTCGTCATATTTAACAAACTACGGAGAAGGGTTATTACTATTAAATTCCGCAACAGCTCGTAGCAAGCAAATCTGCACGAGAGTACACACCCTCCATCCACTCTTCTGACTCAAGTCCACCTTCAACTTTTTTCACTTCACAGTTTATTTCTTACTCTGAATTCTGATTGATTGTGAGTTTGCGTTTGTGAGAAAGAAATATAATAATATGATATGATTCATCATTCATCCACATGAACACGCTGCAGACTTGACCGCACGCCACAGATTATTGGAGGGTTAAAAGTCAAGGTTCATTTCACATTTGAATCAACAACAGATTAAGTGAATAATGCTAATAATAATACAGGTTTTTAATCGCCAATTGTGGCAAAATATAGTAGATCTTTACACCTTTTTTTTGCAATCCGGCCTTGCCGTGATTTTTCGAATTTTTTAGCAATTACTACTTTTGCCCGACACGTAAACACGTAAACAAACAGAAAATTCACACAAATAAATGTTCCACCTTGTCAATACATACGTATATTTATCTCCAAAGTGTGAAACACAACAGTCCAAGCAATCCACTATACTACGTATTTTACAGGTTTAAAGTAAACAATTCATATGCGCGTAGATAAATATATTGAACCGATAATAATTTACTATTAGCTATGTATTATTATAGCGTAGCCAATAGCCAACAACACACGACAACAAACCTAGTAGATACCTATATCACGTACTCATTTTGGGAAATCTTTTTTGGAGTAAATTATCGATCCTAATCCTAAAAAGTACATAGTATCAATCAATCAGTAGTATTATTATCAGTTCCCAAAAAAAAACGAATTTTAGTAGGGCTACTGCCGTATACCGCACCAAACTGACTGATACTTTAAGATGCGGCTTCTTCTTATGATTTCGTGATATGATATTTTTGATGACTATATTATTACAAAACCTTTTTTCTTTGACAATCCAAAAGGGGGAAGGAATACAACAGAGTATAAAATATTATTCTGTGAAATGAGTGTTTTTTACGCACAACACAATGCAATGGGATCAAGTGATCAGCACAGCACTATCCGCAGCAATGCAATGTCATGATGATGTGTATATGTGTGTAAAGAACAGTATGTTACATTTCACGTTAAACATATTTTGATGTTTTTGCACATAAGTAATTCAATTCAAGCTACATATATACCGCTGCTCTCTGTGCTTCTGTCTGGATCGGGATTATCGGTATTGTGTGTAGCGTGTAGTGTGTGCTGATGTGCGAAGGATGAACTGTGTGTGAGTCTATGTAAAAATGAGTGAGCCCTATTTGCCATTTGCCATCCATAATAATATCCTTACTTTTAGTCATCATAATTTAGTGCAAATGTCAAGAAAAATGCCATGTTGTGATGGATAAATTGTTTGTGAGCGAAAAGGCAGCACTTCATAATAATACGACAGATAAAGGAAGCGACATTGAGAGCTGTCTGAGATTCACGATCATTATTGCTCACACTCTGATGATATTTAATAGATATTAATATCACTATCACTATGCTTGTGATTGAAAGCGATGATGATGTGATGCGAATGCGAGATTTATTTATTGAAAAAATTCGTCAATAATTTAGTTTAGGTTCGATATTTTAAATGAATTAACATAATTGCTTGCAAATGTGCTTGGTTCATGCATGCATGCTACGTGGAATTTTGGATGTGTCCTTCTTCCTTCTTCTGTTACATGTGCGTTTCATAGAAAAGAATATTGTGCAAGATGAAGTTTATTGCAAAAGTGACAACCTAACCTTGGTACATTTTTGTATATGTATTGTATTAGTTTCGACGTGTTCTTACAACATATTCTTACTTTTTTAAGATGCTGTACAGAGTGATCAGAAGCAAGAAGACAGAGATTTCAAGGTTTTGGTGCGAGACAAAATCTCGGAGCGTCATTGTCAGTATTTACATATTGGTGGACTTTGTTCTGTGTACGACGAAACCTACTTCTGTGAAATGAATGATCATTGGTCATAAAGAATGCATATTAAATCTTAACTTATAAATAAAATGTGTCGCATCCGCATTTCATATGTCCCAGCAATAAACCCCGTAAACCTATTACCGTACCCCGCAAAAGTGGCTTGGAGGCTCGGATATAACAACCTGGTTAGTAAATTCAAGGTAAGAAAAATATAATATTGCCTAATGCCTGATTATATGGAAATATATGTATTATGAAACGTCCTGCGATCGCCGATCACCATATAATTAACATTTAAGGAGAAGTGAAAACATCTTCGATAGTCTGGATGTTGGGTCTATGGTCTGGTGTCGAGTTCCAGCAACTGACCAGGAGCTGGTATAGTTTATCCTTTGTGTTCTCCTGGAGGAAAGGAAACTGTGGGGGTTCTAGTAAGTAGCTTTTCTGATTAATAACGCGTTTGATAACATCCTCATCCGTTAAATTTGAATATGGTGTTTTGCCCAGTTGGAAGACTTCCCATATTACTACTCCCAAGGTCCAGATGTTGGCTTCATGTGTGACCTTCAACGTTTGAACCAGAGGTGAGTCAGAGTCGGAGTTGCCAAATGCTAGGGTTTCCGGTGCTGCCCACCTAACTGGAATAGCGTATCCTGAACTCCAGTAGTAATCCTCCCTGAATTTTTGAGTGGAGTATCCGTAATCACCAATTACGACTTTTCCAGCAGGGGTAGCTACCAAACAGTTCCGTGCAGCAAGGTCACCATGTACAAAACCTGCTTGTTCCATCCATTTCACACCACGGATAATGTCTATTAAGAAGCAAAAATTAATGCACTTTTTAAAAACTACTCTTTGAGATTTGAGATATACACGTACATTCAATACTATAATACTTTGTTACGGTCTCTCACCAATAATCATACGAATGAGGACACCGTCCTCCGTAGGTTTTAAACTACTTGGTGTTTGTCTGGCACGTCCTTTCAGGTAACTTTTCAAATCGCCCAAAGGAAAATACTCAAATATCAGGATGTAGGGCATTTGCTCTACACAGAATCCCAGCAGTTTCAAAATATAGTCTGAACCTTGAGCATCTCTAAACATGCGAGCTTCATCAAGAAACCTTGTCTGCTCCTGTTCAGTAGCGTTATCTCGCAGGGATCTTGTAATGACATTGGAAGCACGGACATACTGCTTAATATTAATAGCTTCTGCTTCCAAAACCTTGCCAAACCACCCTTTCCCAATGATACTCTGGTACTCCAAATTCCCACGTGGAAAACTGGACCATGGTTGATGAAACCAGTCATGAGCTTGAATATCAGCCTCGTCAGACGCCGGAACAATACCAGGGGCACGGTATGTGCGCAACTCAAAACTATCCCTTCCATCAACTCCTAATTCTGAAAGGTTTGGTAATCTATCTATTGTTACACTGGCTCTCGGATTCCCAAGGCGTGAAGGGTCTAGGGTTTCAAAAGTTTGGTTTAATCCACCAGGAGGAGGTACAAACCAACCCGCTGGAGCTTCATGAGTACCTTCTTTCCTCCAAAAGCAGAAAACCTGTTCACGACAAAATAGAAGTGGCAATGACAATAGGTTAAAATGGCATACAAGTGCACTTTTAGAAGAAAAACTATTTACTTAATGTACCCTTTTCCACCACGCCCACGTACATCCAACAACGACAAGAACGATGGAACATAGCACCGAAAGCGATATGACTATGGTTTGAAATGAGAATATAGAGTCTGTCCCAGGATTTCCATTGCTTTCACTGCCTATTTCATTTGAAATACTTTCACCTACTAATGCAACAAGCACAAGGGAAACAACTTGCAGAAAATCACCCATTGTAACACTGAAAATTTTCCAAAATACGCACAGTAGAAATCTTAAATTAGTCTTAAAGCGTGTCGTGCATGAAGTTACACAGCTCAAAAATTTATCGAGTCTCCAATTGACGTAGTTATTGTCACCGCATGACTTGTCAAGGGGCAGGCGAGAATGTGTAGAGTGCGTAGATGCTATAAAAACGTAATATTTACAATGACTGGTTTGTATTGTATATTGTTGACTCATAAATAGTACATTGCCATTTCACAGCACTCAGCTTAGCACCGACCCTTTCTTTACACGCACTTGGGTTTTCATATGGTGACCACCGCCATATTTTAGGAATTTTCAACTATAATATACAGTCAAATATATTTCAAGATGCTATATTCAATTGCCACTACGGATGATTGAGCGCAACAGAATACAATAGAATTGAAGCCCAGGTCATTACGGGAGAGACAATATAATTTTCACAATAGTCACAATACGCATATCTTATCACTTTACCTTATCTTGTTTTTGCTAAACGTTTTATCTTTGGGGTCGCACGAAAAATGGCAGTAGTGAGTAATTATATATATTATCTGAATATCGCGATTTGATATGGCACAAACCATTTGTGAAAATGTGTAATGACCTAATAAGTGTAGTGTTGTAGCTAGTTAACAAGCATATTTGCACATATAGGGTTTCATTTCAATACTTTTGTCCAGTTTAATACGGACAGAATATAACTCGAATTGATAATGAAGTTAGCTGATCGTGTGAGCTATAACTTTGTTATTTATTTATTAATCTAAATACATACAGTACATACTAATCAACAAAACCAGAAATAAATATGTAATGTTTTATTCACCATTTCTACGGTTGGTAAATAAGGAAATTGGTAATTAATTAATGAGTCATATTGTTTAGTAGTAGAGTATTCTATTTCGACGGATAATGAATGAAAACAACGTTAGCGTGATCAATTTTCATACATCAGCGCATTATCCTTGAATCAGGCATTCCGTTGGAGCCCAATGTTTTCGGAAACCGTGTCTCTTTGAAAGTAGACATGGGAAAATTTTGTCGTAACGTTAAGCATTTCTCTCTGTCCAAAAACAGAGCCACTTCCTTCATCTTTATATCATGTTCCAGTGACCCCTTTGTTTTCATAAGCTGGGACATTGTTTGCTCCATATCCTTAAGCTTAGCTTGTAACTGGTCGCTGGATTGTTTCAAAGCATAAATTTCCTTCAAGAGTGCCACCATTACTTTATCCCGACACAGTTCAATTCCAGGTCTTTCCTTTCGTTTCTCCAGGCGAGCTTGTGCAAGCTAAAGAGTAATATATAATATAAATATTATCTATCAAACATGTTAATTTATTTTGTTTTAGGTGATTATCGTCTGGGTCTCGCTTACCCTTAGCATAGGAAGCTTTTCATCCAGGGCCTTGCGAACGCTTGTCATGTGCCGATTGAGACTGTCAATATCGTGTTTTATACGATGTAGCTGCTTCTCTATTTGTTGCTTTGCAGCCATGAGTTCTGAAACCCTTGTGGAGAAACTGGCATTCGTTTCATACCAAATGGAAAAGCATTCATCTGCACTGGACAGCATGGACCGGCTCACCTCGGCATACAACATTTGAGAGTTGTTGCGCTCCTCTTGAGATTTTCGGATGAGTGATTGTGTCAACTGAAGCCAACTTGAGGGGGAACTATTAGCTGACGTTCCATCTGATATATCCAAACCCCCAATCTCATCCTGAAGTCTGGCCAATATTTTAACGCATTCATCAGTTTTCTTAGCTTCATCCTTGTTGCGCATATCGGATTCTAGCTCGTGTCGTGCAGCTCGCAAGCGGGATAGTTGGCTATTAACTCTATCTAGCTCAGTGAGTAGTTTCTCTTGATTCTTTTTTAAGCATTCCAATTCTTTGTGAAGACATTCTTCCACAGCGTCGTGGACTAACTCGACACCCTGCCGTGTTTCCCTGGTCAGCAAATTTTCCTGAGTGATTTCCAACGGTGTTTGAATGCCCTTGAGCATTTGCTCCAACCGCTCCTTGAGTTCTAGTAACTCATGAGTTTGGTTGATGTTGTATTTCAGCTCTTCCCTTTCATTTTCCAGCCAAGTGGAAATATCTTGTACTCTCCCATCAATATCTGCATTGGTGTCAGTGTGGTGACGCATTTGTTTCTTCGACGTGTCATGAATCACGCCCACTGCTTCGGACTGGACCATTGTGACGGTATTGTGTGCACACTCGGCACCAGTGCACAACTGCTTATTGCTGATCTTCCACTCGTCGATGGAGTATCTGCAGAGATTATCAAAATATTATGTGAAATGGTGAAAGGCAAGGAATTTGTGTTGCTAAGAATTTTGAAAATGACCAAATAAGGCTTACTTTGGTCCTGGGTATGCATAAGTTCTGGCTGCATGTGAGGCACAGACGTTAGACGCAGTGAGCAAATCTGGAAACTTGTGCTGATCAGCAATATCATGGAAGAGATCCGACTGGGAGGTACCTTTGTAAGTTATGCCTTTCCCAGTGCTCCAGAAAATACAACCATTATTGTTTCATTTACTTGAATACAAATGCAGTAATAAGCAATCAAATCTTACATTAGGAATGCAATTATTAGATTACGTACTAAAATGATGAATCTTCAGCAATATCCTTGGACGGATTTGACCTCCACGGTAAAACTTTCTTCAAGGCGTGATCCCTAACAAGTGTTTTCTCCACATCAGGATCGCTATATCTTGAGCCCATACGATTCCAGAGATTGCAACCGTGTTCATATGAATGAACATTGCATGTATGGGTACGAGGAACTTCAACCTGTGTGCCAGTGAGAAGCAGCTTTAATTAAAAACTTGTCACAAAATCGGTTAAGACTTAAAATATGCGAATGCAAGAATACTGAATTAGGGTACACTTTACCCCTTGAGTCGACGGTAAAACAGGCAGTGGGTAAAAGTATCGGTACTGGTAGCCCATCGGACTTGGGTAGTGATCAGTATATCTCGTGTATCTGTACATAATTACATGCTATAGTCAACGTATTGTTGAAATTTAAAGTACTTTGTAAATTAAAGCCAACATCGTGTACTTAGTCTTAGTAGTAAGTACCACCTCGAACGCCGTGTGACTTGAAACTACCGAGCGTCTGCAACATTCAATACATGAAATACATTGTGTGTATATATAGACTGCACCAACCGTGTGATACTGGAAATCTGGCGGTAGTCCTATTAATGAGGAAAACGATGAAATGATATGATAACCTCGTTACTAGTCGAATATCTTTGAAGTTCTGAGGACTGGAGTACTCTGGTATTCTTTAGAATGAAAGGAAACAGAAAGGATCTGGGTCATGGCTCATGATTTGTTTTCTTCCACTTTCCCCGTCCTTTCTTTCATGCATAGTAATATGCTGTAAAGGATTTGTTTTGTGATTGTGGTGGTACCTATCTGGGCATTGATGTGCGTATAAAGTTGTTCGCGTAGTGTTCGTATTTCGTATTCCGCTTGCATATATTCCAACAGTGACTTGCCTTGCTTACGCATCCCGATATCCCGGAACCTTCCCTTGAAAACATGTTACCTCTATCGCCGGTGCTTTCATAGGATGGAATAATATGTTTGTGTGGAGTCGTCATTTCATGATTATTATATTGGATACACATGTCTGCCATTATCGCTGTCATTAAAGAAGTTTTTATATTATTAGAGCGGATTTAGTTTGGTCAATAACGTGTGCCAGTTCGTTAGTATTGGAGCATGTATCACTTTTGGAGACTGTCAAGTGGAGAAAGGTTCCATAGTTTAGCTATGCTGGAGTTGGAGGCTAAAAGAATCGAGGCGTGTATTCCAATCCAACTTCCAAGCAGTGATATGATAGGTATAACATTGAGCCTATTAGTTTTGGGAGCATTCTTCTTAAACTCTAGTAGCTATTATGCGAGTCCGCAATCCACTCCCCTAATCAATGCCAATTTTCTTTGGTCATTGTCATGATTTGCGTCTGGTGACATGTCATTTTTCTAACTCACAAAAAAAACTTTTATAGACTACCTTGTCGAGTCGCAGTCGCATGATCATTAATCGTTAGCACGGTTGGTATCTTGAACGCAAACTTTGAATTGAGCCTGCATGAATGTGAACCAACAGCATGTTCCATTCAGTTACATATACTATACATACATAAATAACCCATTTTTATAATTTGCACACGCCTGAAAAGTCCAAACATCTAAAGTAATGCTACCGACCTGGCATTGATTATTGAGAAGTGTGAGATTAATCTACCTGAAATAATCATCGATCTATAATACAACTAGGAAATAATACCTCATACAAGGATTAATTGACATAAACTTTCGCCTTTCACAATCATCCTCGAAGCTAATGCTATAGAGCATTTTTTGTTGACGCGTTCTGTCTTCTTCTTCTGTCCGACAAAAGATTGAATGCTCATGCTGCTGGAATTTTCAACATCATAAAACACATTTGACCATTCTTACTACCCAATTTTTAGACTTGTATTTATCCACAGCCTCAGTATTACATTACATAACAGTTTTAATCTTGTAAAAAATTACAACTTTTTAAATGCATTCGATCCGAGTCTCATAACTTCCCGAGTACCCGACACCTATACATAGAATAAGTACATGGTTATCGCACTGCACTCATATAAAGGATTTCGCTATGCTAAGACTAAAAAAGCTGCTTCTGCTGTTCTGCATGCACGTCTTTGTTCCGTCTTCGTCTTTGTCTCTATGTCTCGGTCTCGGTGAGGCAGTGTGTGTGTGAGATGAAGCCACCTACCTGTCCTGTTGGCACAACTTCAATTGCTACACATTCACGTATCGTATCCGACCAAGCTCTCATTGAACGTGGCCAATTGTCAGGATGCCCACAGGAGCCGCAGATTTTTGAGTTTAAAGCACGCACAAGGCAGCAAGCAGCTCACGGCTCTCCTCCGTATTACACTACACTTGCCGAAAATTATCCACACGGCTCTTCTCGCTCCCTCATTCACTCTCCTTCTTCCCAGCATTCCCATTTCCTTGCAGCTCGCTTATGGAGAACCCACTCCTCCGGAATTAATTCTCGTCGGGATAATTGTTACAATCGTCAAACCTCATCTCATAATTGGTCTTCCCCCCCGGGGGTTTAAAGTCGAAAGGTAAGGAAACTATGATATTCAATTTTTGTGACACTTTTATTCGTTTTTTTCGAGAAATTATTATTATTATTTGTGGGAGGTGAGCGAGCGGTGGTCAAATGGTATGGTATGGTGGTAATCAATATAATATTATATGACAATGAGGCATGGATTGTTTAGGATCGTTTCTTTTTTATTGAAAAACACTGACAAGAAATTAGATTTTAAATTGAGGATTGGGTTGATCACAATCAGTATGGCCCAAATTCAATAATTTTAAATAATATGATAGCTAGGGATTTTGGGAAATTTTGTTCCCGTGTCATATGTCATGTGTGCCATGCCGTCGTGTTAACATCCTCCTGCTTGTAATTGTTCGGAACTCGGATGGATGGATAAAAACTGGTAAAAAGAGAGCACATGTGGAATTCAACTAGAAGAAAATGAAGCTTGTATTGGTTTTTTTTTATCATGTGTATTTTAAGGTGGAGGTCAAGTCAGATGATTCGGATGCCGGTGTGATTAGTGATTTTTTCTTTTCTTTGGTGTTTGGCAGCGACTAAATTTCGGATTTACTATTTTTTTGCTTCTCTGATCGTTTCCTCCCACAAATTGTAGTGCTGCGATACATTTTTTTTGTAAAAGAAATGGCTACAGCAGTTTTTAAAAATTAGTGTTCTTTTTTTAAAAATTTTGTAGAAAAATCCGAAATTGAGTAGCTTGTGCCAAGCAGGTGAGAAGAGAAGAGCAGGTCACAGTCATGCCGCAGAACGATCACATTGACCTCCACCGTAAACGCTACGGACGTCGCTTGGATCATGAAGAGCGTACCCGTAAGCGTCAGGCCAGGGCAGCGCATAAGAACTCGAAAACAGCCAAAACGCTTCGTGGCATCAAGGCCAAGCTTCATAACAAGAAGCGACACAATGAGAAAGTGCAAATGAAAAAGACGATTCAGGCTCATGAGAAAAAACTCACCAAAAATCAGAACCCTGTTCCAGACAAAACTGGAGAGAATGCATTGCCTGCGTATTTACTTGACAGAAATGAGGCGAATAGGAATAAACTGTTGTCAAATCAGATTAAGCAGAAGCGCAAGGAGAAAGCAGGAAAGTGGGATGTACCAATTCCCAAAGTGAAGGCTAACTCTGAAGCTGAAGTTTTCAAAGTTTTGAAAACTGGCAAATCCAAAAGGAAAGCGTGGAAGAGAATGGTTACGAAAGTAACTTATGTCGGGGAGGGTTTCACCAGAAAGCCACCAAAGTTTGAGAGATTTATTAGGCCTATGGCTCTTAGGTTTAAAAATGCTCATGTCACTCACCCAGAATTGAAAACTACTTTTATGTTGCCCATTATTGGGGTTAAAAAGAATCCTAGCTCTACCATGTTTACTAGTTTAGGTGTCATAACTAAAGGTACCATTATTGAGGTTAATGTTAGT
>JAANSN010001619.1:0-31599 GCA_036850665.1 Dicranocentrus wangi
AATGTCAAAACATATCTTAAATTTCGTGAATTTCCCAATAAAATATTATTTTTTTCGTATATGGGATCCTTGGTTTGGGAGTTGGGCTAAAAAGTGGTGATATTTTGGGTGATATAAAGAATTATATATGAAAAATGGATGCGGATAATTTCAACTTGTGATCTTATGCTATTCCCTCGTCCCTCCCGAAAAAACTGCAATGTTTTAGCGCATTAGATATTTCACTCGAATTTTTTATGGAATATTTAGAAAAATATAGGATTTTTATGGGTCGCTCTATCGCCGAAATTTAGTGGGGACCCTGGTCGAAAGGGGAAATTGGGACAGAAAAGGCAAAATACGGAAAAATACACACATTTTCCCCGCATCACTTTATTCGACGTAGTCATTTTTTTGGGGTAAGTAAAAGTTTTGCATAGCCCCGTTTTGAAACTGGAATCACATGTTTTTTTTCCTGGAAAATGGGAATGTGCAAGGGAGCAAAGCGGAGCGGAGTACATAATTTTCCTTTAATTTTTTCGGAGGGTACACACACACATACCAACCTAGAGGAAGAGGAAATACGGGTATGCCAGCATCCAAATAAAAAAAAGTGAGCAAGATGGTGGAGCTTAGTTTCCTTCATTGCTTCATTCCAAATTCCATGTGGAATGTGAGCTAATGGAATAAAACGGAAACGGGTTGCGGACTTTTTGTAGCAAACCGGTTTCGGTTTAGGTCGACTATGGAGAAATGAATGTGCTCATATAAAAATATATATATATATGGCTTCGGCTTCAAGTGAAGAGTCAAGAAAAATAAAAAATAAAAAACTATCTAATCATGTCCCTCCAGCTCTCTCGTAGAAAGAAACTCGAGCACCCACTCTTTCCTGGTGCACCCATTTTAAACCGTGTTTTGTGTTTGTACATCCTGGTTTTTTACTCGAGGATGTGACGTGAACTACTAAAAAAACTGCAGTTCTCTAGCTGCTGCACTTTCTGACTGTCTGACTTTCAAAGTGCTTGTATTCTCTCGGGGTAGCCAGTAAAAAGGTCTCAAAACTAAATTACATTTTGGGAGAGCGCGCTAACAGAGAATGAATCTAATAGGCGGCAGGGAATTAGGTAGGATATATATTTAGGAGATATCGTGGTGGCCCAAAAAAATATAAATTCCTTTTTCTTTGTGTGGACACGCTATCCAGAATGTACCAGAATATGGGAAACCACAGAAAATGGAGGAGAGAGAATCTTTGGAAACCACAAAAAATCCTTTTCCTCCGCGCTGTAGTATATATATATTTTTCTTTCTGCAAGTGTTGCATGTTTGTGGTTTCCTAAGGATTCCGTTCTTGGTTTCCTCATTTTAGATAAGAACTGGTGGATTGAGAGCAAGTTCCCACGTGGAAATAGTTTGCACGGGTTTGAGTTGTTAATTCTATGGATATCTGGCGCAAATGAGCTCCCTGGTTGGCGTGAATGCGTAGTACTGGCTCATCAATTTGCAACCTTGTATATTTTTGCCCGGATAAGCTAATCTTGTAGGGCGAAAACTACATGTGCGTGTCACGGACGGAGCGTCTTCATAGCAAAAAAATTGGTCGCATATGGTCACCCTGTCTGTGGACTTTGTACCGACAAATCCCTACTTTTTCTGTAGTACTGACAATCAGTATATACTTACTTCTTCGTTAGCTGGAGGAAATTCGCTGGAATTATTGGAATTTGTCGTTTTATTAGACACTTACAGATTCCCTCGTAAAATAACTGGGAAGCGGGCTTTTAGTGTATTTTTATTTCCCGGATGCATTTGACTGGAAAGGGAAAAGTAGCATCATAACTTTGTTTTCCGCTTCATATGCTGCCCGGTTTATGGCTAATGTTTAAAACAGAAACGTGATCCAATTCACACTTCTCGCCTCTTTTGTTTATTTGCTCCAGGGTAATTGTTTCTTTGCTGGCTTGGATTCGATTCCCATTTGGGAATACCAGACACACGCAGTCCGACGAACCTTTGTAAAGCATAGATTCACGGATTATTGTAGAGTCAAGTTTATTTTATGATTTAGGCCAATGCAAAAATCATAAATTATAGGGAGATACATATATATGGGGATAGGATAGGGATATGGCCCAGTACTAAATTAAATCAAGCTTCATTAACACTTCCAAGAATCCCCCTTTGTCCTCAATTTTCATTGGAGCGTGCAAAAAAACGGGTTTCCTCTCCGTATCGGCATTCATAATGAGTGTGCGTAGGTATGCATGTTGTAATTCTACACATTTTCGAGATGAAAGTCACTCTCCTCATGTTTTACACGAGTATAATATGTAACCCACCCACACTCACGGACGGACCCTAAGTACGTATATATATATATAGATTCCACTTAAAAACTTGATGCAAGGGTTCTGGTCTGGTTGAAGCATGCTCCTCGGTTTTCAGTTGCGGAAGACCATAACAAGATCCTTAAATCCTTTGGGATTTCCTGGTTCATGGGGATATACCATTAGATTGTTCCTAGTGGCAGGGAATTCATTCCGAGGATATTCCTTTTTTGATCTCTGGTCTCTCCAACAAAAAAAAAAGCTGGATGCTCCCGTATCACCACCTCACACGTAGTATACCTACTCCTCATACTCCAGTTAGTTGAGGGGATGAGAGACATGAACAATTTTTACGGGTGTGATGTGGTTCACCGAAATACACGGTTCGGTTGGAGGTATGCGTGCTCCAAAAAGTATTTAATTTAACACGACTGTGACCCCGCAGATGATCTTTGTGAATGAGGAGGAGATCAAAGGCTTTTCACGCCTCAGAAAAGTTGGGGGATCCATCCAGGATGAAACACGTAATCCAGAGTGGAGGAGGAGGAGGCGTGTAATTAAATCGCGGTGTGTAACAACACGTGCTAATTACAAAAGTCATGCTGGGTTGGACAAGTTGGACTGTGTCGGTGGTAAAAAAAAATTTGTGATTTGGAAGTTTGGAGTTTTTTTATCGATTTTAAAGGGAAAAAAGTAATTTCATATATGAAATTCGCAAAGTATTTAGTATTCGCGTTAACTTGTTCTAATATATATAGAGACAGAAGTATCTGGAAACAATTTATTATTACATAATGTCCAACATTTATAGCCACTTTAGTCCTAATCTTTCTCAAAGCTCATTTAAGCCTACACCCAAATTTATATATTTTTTTGTTCTATAACGGCGGTGGTGGTGGTGGTACTGCACTGATGGTGGTGAGTGGGTGATTTGTGCTGAAAGTCAGAGGTAAAATATATGTGATGCGAATTTTTCCCTGAAGATCCATTTCCACTCCTAATTTCCCATAGAATATGGTGATGAGAGTTGCACACATTTTTACGTCCAAACTCTTGCCAGCCTATTTTGTCGTTGACTTACATTGGGCAAAAAGTTGGTGGAGTCGAATGGTGGTGGAGGTGGAGGTGGTTGGCGGTGGGTGCATTTTTGCATACATCTGGTGCACACAAAACTTGTCTTGCTCCATACGCTACCACCACCACCCTCGCGAGTTTTAAAGTGTAGAGGAAAAAAAACTAACCAAAGACAAAAACGTAATGTTTTTTCGCTGAACCTCTCTGGCTGGAAAAAACTTCTTTTTTCAGTGATGCAAGCCAAGCGGGTTTTTTTACAACTTTTTTCCCGTAAAGACAACACCCTTCTATAAAAACTGGAATGTATACACACACAAGACGGAATCGAACTTTTTTTTCGTCTTCTTGACTGACTGTTTCTCAAGTGGGTTTAGACTTTACTTAAAGGTATTAAGTTGGGAGGAATGGCTGAGTGCACACTACACAAGAAAAAGTTGGTTTTGGGTTGAATATATATTGACTTCGAGACTTGTCTCTGGGGTGGATTTCCCTATGATTATGGACCATAAAAAGGAATGAATCTATAGAATCTTCTTATATAGTGTGTTTCCTGTGTGGAACCTATATATCGTAGTAGTCCTTTTTTCCCCTTTCGAAAAAGTTTCCATCACCCTTCCGCCTCCGCTGCATACCGTGAACCACTTTGAAGTCTAGGTTTATCTAGCTTTTGTTGCCAGTTTGTACATCTTCAATCCATCTTTGCCAACACATCCTTGAATTTTTTTTAAGTGAGCAAGTGTTACCCGGGTTGGGGGAAAATGGGGATATTTTAAAGAAAAAGAGAGCAAAATATGGGATGATGATGGTTTGGAAATTCAAGGCGGTGAGGAATATAACAGCCAAGAAGTTTTTTTTTTGCGGGTGAGCACAGTAGTAGTAGTCCTTCACAGGAGAGGAGACACATGAACTGGAAATGCAAGCAAGGGTTCGTTCGTTCTTATGGATTTAGAGACTTTTTTTGTGAACTTGCCTTTTTGTTTTGCGTGGCGGATTTAAAGGAGAAAAAAAGTGTGGGGGAGAGAGGGTTCGAGTGAAAGCAGAGAAAGTGAATGCATCCACCCTGAATTATTTTACGGCTTTTGAGACCATCTGCGGTTTTTACGACAGTGGGAAAAAGCTCTGGTGATGGGGGACTCATTGAGTTGGTGCATGATGTGGAGACTGGGCTTTTTGGTTACAAGAAAATAAGACTCCATAATATGAGCCCGAGCCCCTCTGCTATTTGGCATGATTGGGGCGACTGGGGTATGGATGGAGGATGCAATGATTTGATGGTGATGCCAACAGTCAACCATGCCGCCACAGTTGGAGATAGCACATATGGCTTGAGCATATCATCATCCCACCTCCTCTGGTATCTCCTCCTCGGACTGATTTAAAGGAAAGTTATTATATTCATTTCGTCCTCATGGTCTTTAGCCACCCAGCAGGAGGGAGAGGAATATTATATAGAATGGAATGGAGGAATCTCCAATGTGGAGAAAATGTTACAGCTTCCTAATCTAAATTTATCAGTGGGGAAACCGGCACCCATCCGCCGCTGTGTACAACTTTGGACAGGAAAATATGCATAAAATAAAATATATTTATAAGCTTGGGCTATTAAGCGATTAAATATGTGCATCAAATGCATATATTGTATATTATATTTGCCCACATGAGCTCTGCTGAGTGTGGACAGGTCTTACATCCCGGAAAGAGCTCTTTTGTCCGTGAAACAAAAAACAAAGTTATGGAGGGTTTTCTTTGTGTCTGTGTGTACAAAAACAAACCAATGTTTTATGGAAAAACTGCACATATAGTCAGTTTTTGTTCTTGATTTCCCTCCTATTACATGTAATGCTCGACGTGAAGGATGCAGCGTGGAGATGGAGGAGTATTAAAAGATCTTCATCTAGATCAACGAACTTATTGATTTCAGATTGAAATCTATTCCCATCATGATTATTGCCTGGCTGAACTACACCATAGAGCTGATTTATCCCCCATTTACCCTCTCCCTTTTTTGTTTGATTTATGAGGGCCAAAGAAAGAAAAAACGGGTATAGTAAGTGCTACGAAATTTATGAGAAGGCTTACTCAGGCGACGCACCAAACTCTCATCGTTCCCAGCTATTGTTATTGTTACACTCATCCTGTATGACCTGAGTACATAAAGTCTGGCTGGGCATATCAAATAATGAAGAAGAAGAAGAAGAAGAAAAGAAAGACGGAGAGGGAAAAATATTCTCTCCTGATTTGATTCACTCCCACCTCGGAAGAGAAAGTGGATGTAAGCAAATACTACTTATATTATATCCCATGATTGTCGTCCCCACCTTTTCTCCTCCATCCACCCACACGAAGGGACTAAAGATGTTAACTTCATTCGAAGGTGGAGAAGCGAGAAACCCATTTTGTGCATTCCCCGTCGTCGTCATCCCATTTGTCTCCTCTGCATCATATGTAGACCCAAGTCCCAAGTCCTTATGACAATTTACGAAAAATAGAAACGTTTGATATAGAGTGCCCACCGCCGGTGGATATTCCTGTGACGGAAGCGACCCTCCCATAACTATAACGATTGTGATGAAAGCCACACACTTGTCGTTATGCAAATTTTATGAACTAGGTAAATGCTATTCATTGCTTTGGCCGTCGTCGTGCGGTGCTCTGAAAACTCTATTACCAACTGGGTTTCATGGATCACAGAGAAATCTGCAAGTCATTCTCTCTCTCTCTCTATCTGGAAAAGGAACACATGTAGAGAATCTCGGTGGTGGTGGAACACTTCAAGAATCTAGATTCGCACACATGTGCTCGCTCACAAAAAGAATCTACAATTTCTAGTTAAAAACAATGTGTTCTCTTTTTTCCCCCGAATAAGGTTAACTACTACTACCCCTACTTTGTAGGCATTTTAACTGGATTACGCATAATTGGGGGGTTATGAAGACAAAAGAATTTGAATTTTTGTCATTTTCTCCAAAAGTCATCATCATTGTAGTTGGAGTCGATTATTTAGATTGAAAATCTCCATTTCCCATTTCTATCTCCACTTGGCGTAAACATTCCCGGAGACATGGCGTTCAATGTTGGCGTTTTTGCGGAAAGGCAAGATCAAACACAACTTTGGCTAGGGATACGCCACGACACGACAGCATCATGAGAGATTTAAGTGGGGTCCCTGTTTTTTCCCGGCCGCGAAGCATTCTCACAGGATGTTATATTGAGAGGAGGAGCGGGCTAAGGTCTGTCTGTGACGGTGACAATTTCTCCTTAGCCAACAAAAAAAAGGACGGGAAGGAAGGACACATAAATATATCTGCAGCTTGTTTTGGGTCCATCAGTGGTAGAGCGGAAAGGAGGAGATGAGTAGGATCCGTGTGTCGGTTCGGTTGTGCTACTCGACCATATTTTTTTTCACTCATCGTCGTGTGGATGTGGACTATCTCATTGTGAGAGGAAGGAGTAAAAGAGAATTTTTTTGCTGGCTTGATGCCACCCAGAAGGAGTTGCGGATGGCAGGAATGAATGACTCTTTTCAATCTATATTAGACTACATTGCAATGCAATGCAGGAAAAGGGATATTATGCGGATTGAATTTGAAGAGGTAATGAAAAGTGGCATATTGCAAGGTATGGAAAAAATAAGTGAGGAAAAACTGTCACTGTCTCTCATGTGTCATTTTCTGATATGAAATTGAGATGGTAGATTGCAAGTACAAAACTGTTTCACAATGTTACATGATTGTAATATGTATAATTTAAACGTCAATAAAAGTCGTATTTATTTTAACCTACAAGTTATCAACAATAGGTTTGATGTTATTCTATCTGGAGGTTTAGTAATCTAAGGGATATGCAATTTGTGGAGGATGGAACACTGTGGTAAGTATCAACAATGAACTCTTTCGATTTTTTTCATCAGATTACAAATTCTCCTCTTGTTCCCATCCAGCACAAATCAAATTGTAAATCCAATCGGAGATCTGTACTCCCTCGCCATACATCATTTTCTTTGATTTTGGTGCAGCAGGAATTTCCACTTTTTCCTCCACCTTGGGTGCACTGCCCCAGAGTGCCCGCATGTTGTTAGAACCACCTGCTTCCACTCAACTTTTCCCTTTAACACGATGCAGTCACGGAATCTCCTGAGATTAGCGGAAAAGTAGAGAGAAAGTATTCCCTTAAACTTTCATTTAAACTACAGGTTGCTGCATGCCTTCTACTCTTAAGTTTCGAGTGCCATACTTATATGTATATATATATAAAAAAAGACTATAAGCTTTAAAAAAAACTTCTCCACTTGGAAGTCCACCCGGGTTGTACTTTTAACTGGAAAGTCTTGATTCCCCACACATGAAAGAACTTTTTTTTTCTTCAGAAAGCCTCACTTGACCCCAATTTCCGCTCATTGGTGGTAACAGAGGATAAAAAGGAGAAAACACACGACACCGCCGCTCGCGAGCCAAAGCCAAAGTGGAAGAAAATACGTTAATTGCATTTTCCCACGAAAACTTTTTCCCTCAAATTAATTATACACGTATTTTACCTTGTTTCTACCATGATTCGGATTTTATCACACTTTCAAACTAATTTCGACATTTTTTGCGACCTCTTCCATCAAAAATTGTATGTACTATGGGGTGGCTATATTTATGGATATTTCCGTTTTGGTTTACATATTTCCGCTCAACCCAACCGGATTGTGGATTGTGGAACAAAAAAAATGAAATAATGAAATGGTTCCAAGGATATCTATCACTTTTTATAGGTTTGAACATATTTTGTCTTACAGCATATAATAATATTCTTCAAAACTGGAACACCAGGTACATTATGTATACCATGTCAGACTTTTGAGAAAAATGAAGAAAATTAGGTTCACGTTGTTGTTGTTGCTGCTGAAAATGAATTTTATGAAAGATGAATGGATGCAGGGATGCATATCAACCAGGAGCTCTCGCTTGACAGAGTATATATGCAGATTTATTTTTTGTGGAAGAATGGCTTCAAAACATTTCCTTGCGTGAGTAGGAGCGTCAGGTACAGGTTCTCCGGGAACCTTATTTATGATGTAAATATACCGTTTGATGTTTAAAACATGCCGAGTCCATCGCTCTGCCGGATCATGTCTTAAAAAATACTCTGGGAGTAATCATCTTCAATATTTCTCAAGCAAGGTATGCATATCAGCGCATAACCAATATGTAGGTATATTTTTTTTGCGGAAACTGGCTGGCAGACTCTTGGCGTTTTTTTTCATTTTTCATGTATATTTCCCGACGGAAATCACGTCTTGACTACCCCAACTACCGCTATGTGAATACCCATCATCAATTTTTTCACAAATGTCATACTCTCCTCGATATACATAAAAAAATGAAATTGGTTTTTTCCTGAATATCTAAAACTCATAGCTTTATCTTGTTTGCTTATTGTAGCTTCATCTATTATAAATGAGGCTAACTTGTAGGTATGCATGGTATATAGCCTTTATTCACAATATTTGTTTGAAAAGGGGGCAATGTAAATATTTGATATAATTTACATGCCTTCGTGGTTTCTTGTTTTTTCATCCGTGTTGTTTGCTTTCAGTTTCAGACGAAAAAAAATACCAGGAGCCATTTTTTTAAAGTTACCTAATAGGTTTCTCTTCTTAAAAATTCCTGTTTCGCTTTCAGAGTAAAAACAAAGGCTGAGGAGATAAGAATGGGGTCACTCTTGCAATCTCTTACAAATTAAATTTTATCTTTGTTCTTCTCCTTCAGACAAAAATATATCCCATGCATATTTTCTTTCAAGAATCGACTAAAAGGCCATTTAAAGATATTTTAGTGGAATTTGGTGCGGCATCATTTAAAGTTTAAATGAGACCACTGATAAATTATCGTTGTTTTTGGGAGGTTTAAAGGGAAATAAAAACGTCTCTTTGGAATATACATTCGTCGTCACCACCCTTACTCCACCATCAAACACAAAGTACAGCTGTTATCCTCTACTCCCTCTGCTCCAAGTTATAATATCATATCATATCACTTTTGGCTTTATTTTCCTTTACACCACACACACACACACACATACGGTGTGTTACTACACACCACGACAAAAAAAAATCCCAAGAAAAGAAAAAACCATCTCGTCTCAATCTTTTATTTTTCAAGATGAGCAGTAAAAGAGGGACGTTGCATGACGAAAAAAAAACTCTCCATGTTTCGCCATGTTCCACAGAATATCTCAACACACGAACTCAAAAGGAAACCCAAGTCACATTCATATAGAGCCAGCGTGTGAAGAATAAAGGGGGATCATCGAATATAATGTGATTGGATCATATAACATGATATCAACCCAGAAAAAGTTGCGTGCACTTCCACTCATCTATCCATACACGCTCCTCTTCCAGAAATTCCTCCAAAAGTTTGAAGAGTAGTGTGGAGAACGCGTAGGTTTTGTGGCACTCAAGAAACACGACAATGCAATTCCTCTGCTATCCTCGGAACACTCGCAAGTACAATAAATGCTGTTACGAGATACGTTTCCGAAATGGTATTGATGATGATCATCTTATTTCGTGCCTACTACTCCCAAAACATTATATTCTCCAGAGTATGGACGACGACGAGGTTCCTTGGGATGAAATAAGCTGGATTGAAAGGACGGCTGCAATGTGTGTTCCAACGGGGGAAAAGATTTTTTTTTCTTGCTGGATGGGTGCTATTATATGATGGTGACATAATAATAGTAATACAATCTCCATAAAATGATATTGTTTTCGGTGTAAAGTAGTATGGACGGAATGTGTCTTCGTGCTTCTTACTCTTTTTTTGTTGAGAGAGCAGAGTTAAAAAAATATAATTTTAAAAATGGAAACCCCTTATTTCGGGTTGACTTCGTGACATACGGGGAGAGACACAGAAAGTTAATATGTGGGAGTCTGAGAGGTTTTAACTCATTTATTTGGTGAAAGGATCCATATGCAGAGAGAGAGAGGCAATTCAGGAAAATATTTTTTAACATTTGAGAACAAAGCAGAGTTAGGAGATGTACGTGCAGATAAAGTTTTGGAAACGTCTGCAGGAAAAAGTGTGCGGGATTTCCGCAGGGACAGCACAAAAAAAGTGGGAATTTGCAGCAATTATTGTGAAAATATGAGATTTTTCGAGTTGGTATGCATGAGTTGCACCACCACCGAGAGTTTTTTAAGGGGGGTCTATTGTTTTGCGTTGGGGTGGCTTGTGTAATCAAAATGTGAGTGGATGTGACACACGTAATCAACATTCATTCTGGGTCTCTCTCATCTTCAGTCAGTCTGGCGTTCCAGAACACACAAAAAAACGTAATACCCAAAAGAGACTCTTTAAAATTTTTTGTGTGTAGCTTTTGAAGGGAATTTAGAGGAAATAGGCAGTATGATGATGAATGAATGAGTACCACAACATCCTATTTTGATAAAAGGTTCCCATGTGCCATGTTACAACAGACTCCTTTGTTTATGTCAGATATATTACGTAACTTTTTGTAATACTACCTCTGCTATATACGAACGAAACGAAAGAAAGTGCACACGTAGACACATCATCATCATCATCATCAAAACTCGTTTATTCAAATGAAATATTTTAGAAAGGACCAACTCTTCATTTCGGCGAAAAACTTCCGAGAAATGAAAATGAAGTTTTGCCGTGGGTTGGGGGCACACAAATTATTTATGATATATAAATTCATACATGTCTTCCAAGTGTGTTTGGGGAAGTGAGCTCTCGTGGTGATTTTCCACAAGCAACCAAATAAATGATATGCCTATTTTGGAAAAGTGGAAATCATGGAGCATTTTCTCTCTCACTCTCTCTGTCTAGCAAAAGGTATCAAGGGAGAAAATATGTCTCACAGCATTTCGGTCTTTGTTCCCCGCCCCCCTCAAGTTGTCATCGCGTAGGGAAATGGATGAAAGTGAAGCTTGAATTTCTTTCAAAGAAAGAAGTAGTTTCGGGTGGAGAAATGAAAATGAACTTGCATATTTGTGCACTACTCACGAGTTCCCTTTCATCCTGGTTCAAAAAGGAAGTCCTCCCTTCGTAGCTTCATTCTATTCATTTCAACCTCGTTAATCATTTTGGGAAAAGGGGCATCCCCAGATTATATTAAGTTCCGCGTGATGACATAAACGGTTCATTAATGAGGTACGGGAATTACCAAGTACATGGCTAACTAGCCATAGTTAGTTTTCACTCAATATCCCTAATTGGAAGGGAAAGGGGGGCAGTTGTAAGGCAACTGACTCAAAGTGATAGCGCGACACCAGGGATTTGACAGCTTTTTTTAGCTTTGAGTTGTGATCATCATTCCAGATTGTGATTCTCGCAGTTTTTCCCATTTTTAAACAAAAAACTAGGCTCCATTCATCACTGATAAAAGCCAAAGTGTTGGCTGAAATGCTCACAGGGCTTTTGAGCAGCACCGAAAGTGGGTGTAGGAGTAGGAGTAGGGTGGGGGGGAGCAAAGCACTTAGATTTGATTTGGGATTGTCGACGAGAAGATATTTCAGAATTGATGTTTGTTCATTGGATTTCCCTCCGCCGCACTTTTAGTGGGAGTGGGAGTGTGGGATACATTCAGATGAAAGAATATATATATTAGATATGGTTTACACGGAGCCAAACGATAAGGAAATGGAGGCGTCATCTTGGAAGATGCTGAGTGACATCTTATCGTCACTTTTTTTTCAGTCAGAGATTTAGTGTAATGTTCTGTGTGAGCCTGTCATCCAAAACATTTTTTCCACTTTTCTCACCAAACATCGCCATTCACCATGTCCATGTCCTTCCTTCCTTCCACTTCCACCACCACCACCACCACACATGTAATGGAACTCAATTCGATTGCAGTTGAGCGTTGCGACATATTTTCGGAATGTAGGCAGAGGACCACATCATCACATCACATGCATTCCTATAAAAAACACACACAAGACACAAGTTTCAAGACACAAGTTTTAACAAGAAAAAAAAAGTGGTGGTGTGGTTCCCAGTGGACATGTGTCTGTCGCGGTGTGTCAACGTCAACACGGCTAATCTACTCAACCGTTTTGGTTTTATGAAGTCGACAAGCTGTTGGGAAATTGGAGGTTCGGCAATATTAAAATGCAGTAAATTATTCCCCAAAAAAATCAATGTTTACTCGGGAAATCAGTTCAGCACTGGCGTGTGTGGTGGTGGGGTTTATAAGGCTTTTATGGAAATGGGGTTCGCGATAAATGGAGGTTGTGTGTGTATGTGTGTGTGTGTGGAGGGGTACAAATTGTCCCGATTTTTTTAAAACGAGGATCATCTTTATTCGCTCCCATTTCAATAAATTTCCCCGGAAAATTGGTCCCCACTCAAGAGCAATAATAGTAACTGGGGAAAATAAGAGAGGTTATATGCAGATGTTTGGTTTTACAGTAAAAGAGCATCATCAGCATGTCACAAGCTTTTTGGTGAGCAGGGGCTGAGCTTGGTGAACTTTTTCATAAGCGATGCGATAGTAGCCTCACGAGTTTGCTTGCTTTGTCATTTGAGCAAAAAAGATGGTAAGATTACCCTGTTGGCAGCAGAAAACTCTGTAATGAACCCCATTCCTTTCGACTTTTTTTTTCGCAAATTTAATAAAGCCTGGTTGAAATTCTTCGAAAATCCTTTCAATGGAAGGAACAGATTGGATTTTTTTAGCTTCATCGCATCGCACTCTTACACTCCGTTCCTACTTTGCATATATAATCATATGGTTTTTTGAGTGCAATTTGGGGGAGGCGACGTTCGTATCCACATTCTCGCGCAAAGTAAATACCTACCGCTGCATGATGAAACCTAATGACTGTCAAATACCGTTTCAAAAGATATTCAACGACTTCCAGGAAATATGACCCAGTCTTCTTCGTTTCCCCCCTCTGTCACTTGTAATTTCAGCCAACCGAGGTGGCCGAAATATCAAATGGGAAGTGGAACGACGGTTGCACTCGGGTTAAAAAAACACTTATGAATCTCATAATTTCCCTGACAGGCGAAGCACATAACGGCGAAAAAAAATATATCGCGCTGTGAGCTAAATGGCATGCTCGGAGTAACTCCTTTTTAAACCAGACTCTGGAACTGCCAGCTTTTAATAAAATGAGATTTTTTTCTAGAGATTAATATGCACACACGATAAATCACTCCGAAACAATGAGATCACATAGTATTAGCCAAACATTAGGAGAAAAATCGGAGGAACCCTCTCAACTCCAGACAAAATACAGTTTAGCCTCCTTCCTGCTAATGCATGTTTTTTTTTTTAATGAAATATACAAAACTGCATACATATAGGTATATTTCCCCACTTTTGTGGTTTGTTCCACTTGAGTGAGAGTGAAACGCACACACACAGAGAGAGAGAGAGAGCCTGTGTGTGATTCAGATAAAGATTTGGCAAAAGATTCTCACCATCCCGTTTCCATTTGTCTGCTTGGAGCATATCTTGGTGCCAAGAAAACAACCAATGGAAAATAAAATTGCGATGAATCTTTAGATAAACTGGGTATGAAAGGCATTAATATTTATAGCGATGCAGAAAAGAAAACCCGTGAAAACGCTTTTTTTTCGGATTCTCCTAGTCGTTCGTTCCCATTAGGCAAACCAACAGGATTTTTTTTATTTAGGTGTAATATAGCCAGAGCTCCAGGGAAAAAAACGGGAATGAAGAGTTGAAAGGGAGAAAATGGGATTCTCATGCCCTTTTTATTAACCACAATAATAACATGATAAAATGTTTACCATCTCTTAATGTTCCGATCCAATTGCCTACGGATATTAATTTTTCCTTTTTTTGAGTCGGCAATGCTTTTCTGCTGGATTATTATTAGCCGTTAGCGTAATAGGGAGGAAAACGAAAACACTTTTAATAATTACTCCTTTGGCGAAAGCGTGTACAAACATATAGAGAGAGGGATATATTTGATAAGAAATTGGTAGAATGAATGCCTCACTCACGTCTTTCATGCGACATATTACATCTTGTTAAAATTACAGGTGCGGAACGCGACAGCCTACTTCATCATCAATTTATCAGCATGCGACCTAATGTTCTGCTGCTTCAATCTCCCTCTGGCAACGTCAATGTTCTGGAATAGGAGGTGGATCCACGGGGACACGCTGTGCCGCCTGTTTCCCCTCTTCCGTTATGGTCTCATGGCCGTCTCCATTTTCACCGTGTTGGCAATCACAATCAACCGCTATGTCATGATTGGGCATCCCAGAGTGTATCCGAGGTAAGAAGAAAAATATTTTATTTTTTTTAAAAAACTTCAATTTACAAAAAAATTGTTGCGTTACACACATTCCTCCAATCCAATTTGTTATTTATGGCATTGTAAGAGAAAAAAACAAAAACAGTTGGGACACAAAAGTTTGGCTGAGTTTTGGAGGGAAAAAATATGCACCAAATTGGAATATATATACGGAGCACGCATTTATGCATCTTTAATACCTTATGAATAATATTCCTTAAGTAGGTCATGCATCTCCTCAAGGGGGAGAAAGTGCAAAAAGTATCTAAGCTTTAAGACTGTCTCTCCACAAGTTTTTTTTCCTTTCCCAAGTAGTCACAGTCACTGTGTGTGTGTGTGTGTGTGTGGAAGTTTTAATAAGGAGAGTGTGGACATGTCGTATGGATTCTATTAAGAATGTGTGCACCGCACCGCTTTGTTCCGCCTTTTTCCCTAAGGAGAAAGAAAAAGTGCTATAGACGGTCGTCGGTGGTGGTGGTGCTCTCGGTGGGGCTTTAGATTCATTAAACAAGAGCGGGTAATAAGGGCGAACATGGTACACCGGAGGAGTCGAGTCTGGAGGAAAACCTTGTCTGCCTTTTATTACTGGGGAACATGCATATGGAGGGGGAGAGAGATTCCGAGTTGCATGTATTCATGACATTCATTGTGTGTCAGCGAGATAGCGAGATGGTGGTGTAAAAAGTGTAGACAAAAAGGGGATCGGGTTGGAAAACCGTTTTCAGCACATTTCCGCCTTTCCCAGTGGAAATGCCTCCTCTCCCTTTCTCTTACCTCCATTACCCGATTATGTACGGTACACTAGGTTAATGTCAAAACGTCTAGAAATGTAATGAGATTAGAAATGTCAGAATGCCGGCGGTTGGTTCCCTGTGGAAAGTGACTTCACAGATTTTGTCCTTTTTTTGGTGATTTTTTTCTTTGGTTTTCGGTATGCATGAGGAATGAGCTGGGATAAAGGGGAGGAAAAAATGACGGGAGAAATAGGTTTACGCATGGATATAAGAAGAAAAAAAGTATGGATGGTGTTGTTGGCTGGGAATGATGATGATGATGATGATGGTGATGCTCCGCTCACATTAGGATGGGGATGATACATTAGGAGAGAGAAATTCATATAATGTCACATTAAATTCACTACATTATCAGGACTGGGATTACACCCATTTTCCGCAATGATAACGAGCCTGTGTAACAACCGTTTGGTGGAAATGGCACTGACTCGAATACTCGCTTGCGACTGCATCAATGACTGCTGCTTGGTATGGAGTGAAATGAAAGAAGGAGTTTATTGTTTTTTGTGTAGTCTTCAATTGAGATTTATATATGGGGATATGATTAGCACAAATAAATTAGGCGGTTGGAAATGCGATATCATGGAGAGAAATCACTTGGAACGGGGTTTCAATACTGGAGCTGATAAACAGAAATACGCCAGTCCATTGATACAATATGAACAGAAAACGTTGCAAATTATAACTTTGAACACCTTTCCATTAATCACACAATCCTACTCCGGCTTCTGCACTTCGTACCTGTTAAAACTGAGAATGCCTGGGGATTTATATTTATTATAGCGACGTTGAAATCACACATTGTACATGTGCTCTACTTTCGAACTGACCGAGGTACCACGACCATTCTTTACGACTAGTTTGATCTACCGATCCTATCATCCAACAACAATAAACGACATATATCCTTATTTTTATGCGATTGTCTACAAGTTTATCCTCCAGACAGAATAAACTCAAAACGCATTATTTCTTTTCTTTCTTTCGGTGGTTGTCTTTCCTCCCAAGCATTTACGACTAAAAGCGCGCGGCTCCCTGCTCATCCCTATCATCCATCTGCGAGGCAGCAAAACTGCTTCTCTCTCTCTCCTCCGCTCTACACAGCCCCATTTTGATGATAGGTTATGATAAGCTTTTCATCATGGTTCATGGCATGGTTGATAGCTCTGATGTGAGTTAGTTGGCCTTTTCTGTCATCCATCTCAACTCACAGACTTTTTTTCATATCATATCACATGGTTGATAGTGCTGGCTGATGTAACTCCGTTCCTCATCTCATAGTATATTTCCTCCTGATTTAGTTAAACACAGGTTTAAGAGAACAACAAAACTGGCTATTTTTTCAGGAAACGTTCATTTGTTACCATCAAGAGTCCCTCCGGGGAAAAGTGATAGTGGCACACATATTTACTTACTTTCCCCTTCTCTTTCCCAGACACAAACGAAAAGTTACACGGAATTATCAAGCTGGTCAAATCTCACAAGAGGTAAAGGGGAAAAAGCACTAGGGAAAAATACTAAAATTCCGAGAAGTTTCAGGAAGGAAACAACCATTTTCTCAAGAAAAGTATATAATATCTAGAGCACGAACAAAACAAAAAGATTCTCCAGAAATATATATATAAAAAATACTTGACTGGGCAAATTGATCGTAGTCATCTTTACTCCCTCTCCTCGCAAACCCCAGTTCTTTTTTTGACGAGCAAAGAAGTCCTTTTTCTTGATCCTAACAAATTCTTGGTTTGTCAAGTGGCGACGTGTTGAGTCTGTTTTTTTTATGTCTTCTTCAAAGCTCCAATTACGAGCCCACTCTAAATGAATCTTTGTCAGACCCATTTTAATTACGAGATGTACTTTTAACCCCCTTTAAACACGGTTTTTATACTCCTCTAACCGTTTATGACGTACTTTTCCCGTAAAAAAAGTAATTTGAGTTGGGAAGTGAACCGTGTGGAACAAGGTTCGCAGGCCAACTCAACTCACCTCATTTTCCCAGGATGGAGTCTCCACGCGCGCGAGTATTACAAAAACGTCTTTGAAAATGTCTCAGTTCTTTGAAGCCCCAAGAAAGAAAATTGCGTGTCTTCAAGGAGAAAATATAGATATATATATATAAAAGGGTTGTACTTTTTGCTCAAACTATGCTTTTACCATTCTCGCTAGTTTTTACAAAGTAACAAATCGACCCTAAAAAATTTTTTTGTTCGTCAAGTGGAACATTCTCGTATATAAAATGTCAGCCTGGCTGTGTGACAAAGCTCAACTGGGAATTTGATGACAACCCAAATATTACAGTTAACAAGTGACTTTTTTACGGGACAGGTTTGTTCTTGAGGAAAAGTGGAATATACTTATACTTACCTACAGAATATAGCGTACAAAGTGGAAATACAATTGAACATTTTTTTTTATCTGACCCAAATATGAAAGAACACTGCTGACAGTTGACCTATGTATGATAAAGTTGGATAGAGAAAGTTTATGCACTTTTATAACTGTATTCATGTTTCTGTCACTCCAACTCGGGGTAATCTCTCTCAGGACTACTCGATCGTCGTCATCATGTGAAATACCCCATTTCAATAACTTTCTTTCTCCCCATCGTAATATCAAAGTGCATGGGTGAGGCAGGCGGGCGGACGGGGAGTGAAAATGAAAATAAAGTCGGAAAGAGGAAAGTTGGCACAACTCATATTTATTGCTGGTCTCCTTGTAAATGTCATCAAAACTGGGAGGACGACGACGTCGTCTTTCCCGGAGATGTACAGGCGGAACAGAAAAGTCTCCAAGATAGTCACGACGATAACGGGAGTGTTGAGTTGGATACTTTCTCTTCTCTCTCTCTCTCTTTCGCTCTCTCTAATATTATGACATGACAGGACTATAATATTATGCCGTAGGTCATGACATCCTCGGGAATCAAGAAAATGAGAAAAATTCAACTGGTACTCGGAATATTGTGACACATTATAACTGGCAATAGGGTAGAATACAAAGAGAGGACAAAGAAATACAAAAGTTCTTTTTTACTCTCTTTTTTTTACCTTTTTTTGTTCTTTGCAAGTTGAAAAGTCTATAGTTATTTGTCATCATCATATGATAATATAAAAAAGGATCGAGATCCTGAACTGAACAAGTTACTCTGTAATCGTAATGCACTCTCGGAAATTTAATAAATTCTCCTCGTGTTTCCCTCATTTCTTTGTCAAAAGGGAGAAGAAGAAACTGAATGTTTCTCTGTTTTATTGGCTTTCTTCGATTTTTACAGAGTTTCACGCAAAGCTGGGAACTTCAATATTCTGGTGTTGTACATACATGCTTACATATAGACGGATTGTGTGCAAATTTTGAAAAAATTGGCTTCTTGTCCCCAGCGAAAATAATCTCAAAAGACAAACATGATGGGGAACAAAGTAAGATTCAAAAGATTTTCTCTAAAGGCATCCACTTCATATATGGACGTTGATGTGTATTATCGAAAAGTGTGTCGGTCGACTAAGAATTTGTTTTTACTAAGAATATATGCATAATATGTGGACATAGCGTGGGGTGGAAGGAATAAAGGCCCACTTCATTCATATACGTGTATGATCCTTTTTTTTGGAACATGCCGTGCCGTGTACTTCTTTTTGCTCCACATGTTTTGATTTTATCCAGATGGAAACTTTGTGAGTTTAGGGGACGTAAAAAGAAGAAGGAAGAAGCATTTAGTATTAGGATACGAGCTCACCACCCGGTAACAAGGCTATAACTAAAAAAAAAAGAGGAAAACTTGTTAAAGCTCTAGCTAAACGGATACTTATAGGATGTACAGTGTTCCAGAGTAGTTGGTAGTAGTTGTTGTACCGCTGTTTTGCTCCTTTTTTCAACGGTATGGACTCCCTCCGTATATTATTACCCATAAAAATTTTATTTTATGGAATCAGTTGTAAAAAGTGGATATGGGATTTGTACGGATGGACTTGCTCTTCTTTTTTTTACTTAGTTGTTTTGATGAGTTTGACGATCCTCTCTTTACTTGCAGACTTGCATCTTGCCTGTTCCCCCTTTTATCGGTGTTCTTAAACCATTTTCCTGCGATACTGGAAGGGGGAAATGGTCTACGTGTGTGCTGTGAGTAATGTGTCGTTTTTCTAGTGGAACACGTAATTTCCTATATATGCTTTGATGCTTTTTCTGTGGGCAAGATAAATCATTATTGAAGGCTGGCAGGCAAGGTATTTTAGGAAAATGGGTGTTAGGTGATGCTGGTTGGTGTTTCAAATCAATCTGAGCTTTGAAACTTTCTTGCTAACTGTGAATCAAAATGTGGTACGTTATCTAGGCAAGGCAAGAATCGACGCCAAACAGAATGTTTCATCCATCCACCTTACAGGCATACACACATAGGTCGATCTACCGGAACTTTCACTACACGGGATGATGTAGCTTGATCTGTATGAAAATATTACATTGTGTATATGCCATGGTTTTTTATTTAAAAGACGTTAAACATATAATGTACAAAACTCAGGGTTTGTGGAAGGGCAAAAACACAAAACGGAGTAGTTAGTTAAATTCGGGCATTTCATCAAAACTGTAGCCGGGTCTGTTTTTGTAAGCCAAGTAGGCAAATCCGACGTGGTACGCTCCCGGAATGAACATTAGAAATCCGACAAAGACCATCATTTCAAAGAGTTCTGCATACTACAAAATAATGGCAAAAAGACATAAAAATTCAGATTTTTATCAATCAAACTTGCGCGCGACAGACAGAAAGGTGTAATATATATTTTTTTTAAATTAAAGATTTATACCTCGCCCATGTAGCCTCCTACTCGCATTATGATACCAAACAAAATCAGAGTTGATCCGTACAAACACAAAAAAGATGCTAGGCAAATTGATCCGATTGGGATTCGAGGAGGTGCTTTCTCAAACTGAAAATTAAAAAAAAAATACCGCCAAAAGTTGAAACACTATTTAATTCATTGTTGTCCATTGACACATTACCAATTTGAACTACTCATAATTAAAGTAATCCTCCCGTGTTTACAATACCTGAGCAGGGACAAAGTCCTCATTGGATGTTTTCACAGTGCTGGACGATGACGGGGACTTCCATGATGACCGGTATATTAGGGTTTTCACTGGGAGCTCGCTGTCATTCTTGTTTATGTCGATACTACGTTTCTTCTTCGCTGGATTCGGCAAGAGGCTGCTGGAAGTCCTGTCCAGCTTCAAATTTGGAAAACTCTTTGACGTGTAGTTAACTAAAGGCCTTTCCTCCATTTTGAATACAGACTACTACGGCAGATGATTTCAACGGCAAAAATATTCAAACACGAAGTGAGTGTGACATCTAGTCAATTTTGTGTTGATGTAAAGCAAACTGACAATGAAATCCGCTAAAGTCACCTGGAACTGAAAAACAGGAACGAATAATGCTTCTGGTACACTGACCTTCTTCTGATTACGAGTTACGAAATATCCACGCCGAGTTCGCCACCGTTGTCCATATCCGTGCCCAGCCATTATGTACATTGTCCAACTAGATACGTTCAAGACCCTCCGTGCGTTGATGTCATCCAGCAGTCAAGTTGGATATATCAATGTTAGATCCATTGATAATATCCTAGTGAACCAAGATTTCTTCTCGTGTCATTTAACCTGAGCGAGGTCATCGGTAGCTGGCGAACAATTTGTATTCATATCAATCCCCAGCTTCGCTATTTTTCCGACCGCGGGCTGGAATTGTTTATTTGGGATTCGAGTGGGATTTGTGTAAGTGATGATGACATGGTTCATAATAATATTTCATATTATTTATATTATAATAGGCTTTTAGCCCTTCTGCTAGATAAGACTGGAATCGTTGGAAAACGCAATAAGCTTTTGGAATAAGTTTTTTTATTTGACTTGGGAAAGTGTGCCCTGGAGCTATTAGGCATATTATTATGCATATAACTTGAGTTGAGTCATACCTACGCACGTAGACATTCGTTCCAAGAAGGGAAAGTCTTATTCCGAAGAAAACTTGGTTTTATATTCATTTAATCCAGACTCAGTCAGACAAGACCGGTTGACGGTGTGTTTCCTTTAGGTATGAACAAATAAGTGGAATGTTTGTTGAATCCTGAATAAAAGGGGAAAACTTTATTCATGCCTCCATTACAGCTTGTACTACTTTAATGGACACAACTTCCTGTGACGATCCCATTTGCTATGGGTTTATTACGAGCTCATATGGAATGGGAATGATGAAAATGAGTAAACATTCCGCGATTTTTAAGATTATACACGGCCACTTTTCTCCACACTGAGCTGAGCAACTAACTTGCAACAAGCAAAATCACATTAGGCACGTTTTCATCTGAGGGGAAATGAAAGGGAAAGCAAAGTGTGCATTATTTTCGAGCCAGGACAATGAAGCATCTCGCGCTTTTAACAAAAAAAAACAAGAATAATGGAAGAGACAAAACGTGCACACATGGGCAGAGCGGTTTTTGGGTATTCGTAATTCGAGTAGAAGTGGAATATGAACCTTTTTCATGCTTATTTATGCTTAGTGGGAGACAATCCTCGAGGAACCATTAAATTTCTCGGAATTGTAAGGAATCTCGGGCAATTTTCCCAGATAAACAGGGCCACCGTGGTAAACTGACGGTTATACACGAGGAGTTGGGGGAAGCGTTTTCTTGTGGATGCATGTTGCGGTGAGGGTAGAAGACTATACATACCGACAGACTCGCCATTGAAATGAATGTTGCTTATTTTCGCAATGAGAGAGCCATCAACAAAACTCGTTAATGCCAAGGACTAACTCGTATTTCACGAGATTCGTGCTAATAGATTCTTCTAATTTGCTGTTTGTGCGGGAATTTCGCGATTAAGCTAGTAGACCATTTACTCCAGTTCCATAAAGACGTTTCAAAATACTTCAAGTCAAAATAGAAGAGTAACATTATCTAATTACTAAACATATGTGGTCGGTTTCTAAAGTAGTTTCGATTCATGTTTAGCTCATTTGCTTTTGGCTGCTGATCCGTCGCATTATTAAAACAGGCCTACCTCCTGGCAGTCGTGATTGTAATAACGACCTGGAATTGTTGAATAAGACAAGGGACAAAAAATATTTCATTTCAATCAATAACCAAAAACCCATTTTTTCCCGTAGCACACATCTATTTACTGTTATCCTATGCTCCACCCAGAAAATACTTCGGATTCCCTTTTAAAAATCTCCCTGCCACAACAAGCCACAAACGACATTTTCTGAGTTGGCTGAAGTGGCTTATGAAATAGGAGGAATACGCGCGCCGTTCTATTAGTGCACTCATCCATGGAATCCTGTTGGAGTTGGGTTGGGAGGCAGGAGAGAAAGTGAAATTGCCACACTCGGTCATTTTCCCTAAGCCCCTAACTTATACGCAGCATTCCCCGTCAACTACGGCATCTTACTTTCTCCTCATTTACCCTTATTCTCCCCCTTTTAAGTTGCTTGCGGTGCGGTGCTGTGCGGCGGGGACGCGAGGAGGAGAGTGAGTTTCATATTCGCCAATGTCTGCAAGTGGCATTTATTCGTGAGGAATATTACACCGGTCAAGTGTCCCAACTTGAGTTTCCTTTTCAGCTCGGGAAGCTCGGGATAATGGAAATCATAATAACACGACCAAAACGATATATATATATATACTATACTCTGTTCTCTGTATAAGACATCCCATCACGGAACCACTTTCCTCGCGTTAGGCTAGCTTTGACTTTGACAAAGACTCTGGTGGAAACAGAAACTAGTATGGGATCCCGGTTTTGGTATGCAACAATTGACATAAATTATCGCAAGCGCCAGGCAAAGCAAAAAGGTGTATACTTGAGTGAGACGCGGGGGGAGTATCACAATAGCTTAAAGTTCTTTGACCTACATATAATATTTCCCCAAAAATGAAAGAAACGGGAGAACAAACTGTCGTCCTTTCGAGAGAGAGACTCTCTGTTCCACCAGTTTTCTCCTTCCTTCTTGTCTTCTCGACTTTGGCTTACCTACTTTTCTAGGAAAATCAGTGCTTTGACAGCGGAAATTTATGACAGCGCTTAGTCAGCCAGTGATGATCACTTAACGCATCACCAAGCAAAACTTTGTTTTCCCCGTTAATGAGCGTTATTAGCATCTCGCAAAACCATATAACGTCCTCAGGTTACGAAAATGTTACGTGGAGGAGTAAGTATACACTACGACGGGATACACAATTAGTCCCAGCTCCGGACCGGAATGGACTCGATATGGGATAAAATGTCTTGAACGAGAGAACGAGAATGACATGGATGTCGACATTGTTATGTGAAAAGTATATACTGATATAATGGGAGCGATTGTGTGCCCTCATTTTGCCCCGGATTTACATCCAATTTTCCACCAGCGCATTATTACACTACTTGCTTTTCACTTAGCGTTTTAGACAAAAACGATGTATGAAGCCTTTTGGAATGTATACCTAATGTTATCCAATTTCATTAACATTTTCCTCCAAAACACAGATCCTGTTTGGGGGTAAGTTATGTGTATTGTGTAGCGAAAATGGGTTAGCCTTTGTCTCGCGACTCTCATTTTAAGGCGTTTCGACGACACCATGGACTTGGACTTAAGGCTCTGTAGGGATTATATGATGGGAAAGATGTGTCTGTGTAGCATTTTGTTACATTAAATTCATTCGGCCATCATGGGATGAAACTCAAGTTTTCCAGTTTAGTCAGTCTTCGGGAATGTCTTCATTTCCCGTTTGGAATGTGGGAAGGAAATTAGTGAGAGAGACACAATTTTATCTCTGTCGGTGTAAATGATATTGATATGGAAATACATGGTAATTATCAGAGGATTTCAAGAGTGCTCAGCACTGCCAGACTGTCTTGTCATTCAAGGGTAAATGACGTTAAGTCCGACATTTGAAGAGATTTAGTGCGCCTTCGGGAGGGAGAGTCACCGTGAAAGTAGTATCTAGACGCTAGACGAGCTCATTGATGATGTAGGTATTGAAAAAGGGAATAGGAATACCTATGCCAAAATTCCTAAAGAGAGTGTATGGAACTGACGACGATGAGATGCGATACGGGTAAACGTGAGACAAAATAATGCAAACCGTGCATCTCCTACAAGTCTTTTCTTGGCTTGGATGCAATTATTCGGTAGTAATTTATATAAAAGGCTATGAAATATTGAATTTCGCTTTCGCAGCGGAGCACCTACATATTTCTGGGTGTAAGATTACTCCGAACAACCAGCAATAATTAGTTAGGAATGCGATGAATTGCGATGATACATATCATATTTGTAATCGATTCTTTCCCCTTGTTTTTGAGTGGTTGTGAAGAGTACACAGTTTTTTTCTGTAGTTCCGACCGATCCGATCCACTTGTAACATATCTTCCACTCGAATTCCACTTGGAAAATAGCGTTTTCATTAGAAGCAGGTTGTTTGCTTTCTAAATACCACGCTACACTTTCTCTCGTCGTCGTTTTCCTATCCGTTTTGATGTTGTTGGAAGAGTGTATACAAGGCTCTACGCTTTCCAAACGCTGGAGGGAGGAAGTGTACCAAACCAATCAAAACATTGCTTTTGGGCGCACAAGAAACAAGATGGAAATTGATTGTGACACGTTTACTCTCCGATATTTCCGGAAGAAGAAGATTTTCTGCTGTTTGTATTCAACGAACAATTTGGCTAGAATAATAAATGGAGAGGGCTAACAAAAGAGTGCAAATGAATTCCACATCCACATATAGACTCCGACTCGACTCTGTCTTTATACCCATCACCAACTTTACAAATAGGTTGGTGTATTATTTTTTTCTTTGTTTACTCTGCCATGTCTTTTCTGAATTAATGCCTTCCTCAACGATATACAACGTAGAATAGAATTCTGCGCTAAACGCGCTCTCAAGTTTGTAGCCCGATTTATACGCAACGCTTGTGAGAGAATGTCGACCTGGTCCGGCTTTTTGCCAAATTACGTTTTACACACTGCATCAACGGAATTATGCATGCATGAGGAGAACAGAAAGTTTGAAACTTTGAAAAGTGCATGCATGCCGCATCTCGTCGCATGTCGTCTTGTAAGAAAATATTTAAGCTCATTCGTTCGACTACTCTTTGTTGGAAAATGAACTCTGAGGAAGGAACATCACCTCCAAGAAAGAAGGACTACGGAGAGCCACCACCACCCGGCACCCTCATGGTCCACAAAGATGTGTGTGTTTAAACACTAAAACAAAAACTATCCTTTTCGAAGTCTCGCGAAATGAACTGTTTGGAAGAAGGATGACGATGGAATGATGATGGTGTTAGTTTATGACTCTCCTGAAAACCCAACAAAATCCAGTTTCCCATGTAAAAAGAAAATTGCACTTTCCACTCATTCCACACAAACACTTTGTCCATATGGCGCTTACGCTGTGTCTTTCATTTCCTCCGTCAGCTCCTCCACGCTTTTCCCTTCTTGGCTTATATATATTATGTTTGTTGTCCCCACACAAATATAATAATATAAAGGAGGAGAAAATTGTGCAGAAACAAGTAGGAAAGAGATTAGATTGTTTTCATATGTGGTTTAGCTTAAACTCCGGGACCATCGAATGCTGTCACTATTAAAGCCATGATTTATGAGCTTCCTCATTCCCCGTGAATTATACGTGATGCATTTTTTTCTCTTTTTTTTACTTTTCTTTTTTTTCTCTCTCCTGTAGACTCTATCGGACGAGATATTTGGGTGTGATGATAATGCTGATCTGGCTTGGATCTTTTGGAGCCCTGGTTCCCACTCTGCTGGGTGTTTGGGGAAAGTTCGAGTTGGACAAAGAGATCGGAAGTTGTTCCATCATGCCTGGCGAAAATAATAGATCGCCAAAAGAATTCCTATTTGTTATTGCGTTTGTCCTGCCCTGTTGTGCTATCATTGTCTGCTACGCCAGGATATTTTGCATTGTTCGGAATGCCACGGCGAATCTGCGTCCCATGGAGGTGCCCTCGTCGGCTGGGAATGTGAACCACAGTTTGGAAACAGAGTCGTTGTCGCCTGACCAAGGTTCGTGTGGAATTATTTTTATTTTTATCTCTACATTTATTTGCTCTTTGTTGTTGTCTCTCAGTTATTCAATTTGCCTCAACTGACCAAACAGAGAAAAAAAAGAAGAAGAAAAAAACGTTTATTTTGTTTTCTGGGGCGGATCAAAAGTTAATGATGTCATCTTGTGTACATGTTAGAATTGTTTGCAGTTGACAGTTTTGCCCAATTGTCTTAATCTATGTTTGGCGGTATAATAGCGTCTTACTAATATGTATCCTCCTGACATTTATTTTGTTTTTTCTTTCTGTCTTTCTTGTCCACAGCTGTAATTTTGCGGCGAACCTCCGCCCGACCATCAATCGCCGTCATTCATCAAAAAGGCAAGATGACCAATAAGGACCGCAAACTGCTCTGGATGATTTTGGTAATTTTCGGAGCGTTCGTCGTCTGCTATCTCCCCATCACCATATTCAAGACGTTCAAACACAAACACTCGACTTGGAATATTTTCGGATATCTCCTCATTTATATGACCACATGTATAAATCCGCTAGTCTATGTCCTCATGTCCAGTGACTATAGGCAGGCGTACACAAACCTCTTTCTCTGCAGGAAGGACTGGAATCTCAGCAGTCGGACGAGTAACTCAAACAAAACTTGAGTTGAAAAATGCCCAGAAACGCCCAGTCTTTGAAATTTACTGTACACTTTTATGAACTCATATAAAATATTTCACATTGGGAGATTTGTAGGGATATATAATATCTTAAAGAAAATCAATGTGAACTCTCTGTACATACTTAAAACAAAACCTACTGTTTCTAGTAATTTTCTTGTTAAACTTGTGCTGCAGTTGACAAGAACAAAGATACCAAGAGGATTTTTTGTATTCTGTACTGCTGTATTCTGTATATATAAATACATACACAACTACCAATTGTGATTTATCTTCAGGTTTTTTTGTGCACTGCACGTATTGTACTTAAAATAGAGGTATATATATATTATGATTATAGTTTGTCGACGTACTTACTCTCTGCAGCGGCGGCGGCAAGCGGTGTGACCCTTGCAAAACTTTTTGGTGCTCTGTTGCTACATACTCATCTACTCTTTACAGTTAATGGATGTTTTCGGTCAACAATAAGTACCTATATACAGACAGACCTTTTACCTGCACGCTATAAGACTTTGAGTTTTTTTGCAGATGAAGATTTAGACCTCAAATGGATAGTTGTGTTTTTAATTTTAGTGGACTAGACATAAAGTCAGCGGTCAGCGTGCTTTTTTATTACGTAATGACACAATCCATAGTAATTTTAGTCGGTAGTCGGTAGTATAGAATCAACGTACAAGGTGTGCTATATTATGAATGGGAATATTTTAAATGTATTTTTTGGTAAAACGATAATATGATGATACTATTTGTAATCTTGTATCTTGTCTGTTGGATCGTTATATACATGATATAAAATAAAAAGATTTGTAGACTGATTTGATATCTAGTTTTTCGAATTTCGATGAGCATGCCAAAACCAAGATCGATACTTTTTGACAATGCATGTTGTGTAAGATATATTATGTAGCCTTATATATTTGTCTTTGCTTCATGTGCGCGTTTCTTATTCAAAGTAGTAAATTAGGCGGAGACGAAACATTTGTTCAAATAGTTAAAGATATTTATAGAAAACTCTTTTTGTTTTATGTGTTTTTTGTCATATATCCTATAAAAGGTATGCGTAACAGATTATTGCAAAGGAAGGAATGCTTAACGGGCACACATATACTACTGATGATACTGATGCAGACTGATGACTACTGCCAGGATGTCGGATGTAGAAAAAAACAGGTTAAAACCATTATGTGTGGAGTGGATATGCGTTTCTTGCTCGACTTTGCTACTTTTTCGGTTTCGTAGTTTTTAAGCAGAATGATGGTACAAGATGAATGTGCTGATATTTACTTGTGTGTGTTCTAAAGGATTTGTGACATTAAAGAGGTCTACTTGAAAGGGAGAGGAAAATACAATAAAATTTATTGCTACATCTAAATCTTTGTCGTGCAATGTTTCATTTAAATGGCATCTTACCGTAGAAAAGGTAGCGTAGTCCGCTACTTGGGAAAGTTATATATTTTTCTTTTTGCTCAACCCAAGATCTCCAGAATTGTCTTTGGCCTTGATACACTACTAAAATAATATGCTGTTTTTAGGGCATTTAGATAAGCCTATTTTGATTTAAACTATGGTATTAAACGTTTTTCTACTTCGCCCCCAACGTGAGCTTCTAATTAGGCAGAATAGGTAGGTGTAGGTAGAAGTATAATGGGTTTCTCAATTTGCAACATTTTATTACGTTACGTAATGATAAAATTAATAAAATAAAACAAAATCTAATCAAATATGCTTTGTTCGCAAAGCAGCAACAACTTTGTCAACATAATCTTCATAGTGGATAAGCCCGTCATCTTTGTTCATCGCAAAGCTAATCATTTCATCCGCTTCCTCTCGGGTGAATGGCTCTCCCTCCTTGGAAATCTTATCTTTTACCTTCCCTGGCTCCACAATTCCAGTCCTTTTCTTGTCCAACTTGTGAAAGAATTTCATCATTTCCTCTTTGGTACGCTGCTGATACCTACCCACCCCAAACAAAAAATATTAATTTCGCTTCATCGAATCAATGCCTCCTCAGAAACTTTCCTCTTTGAACTCATCTCACGAACAGAAATGATTTTGGGAAGATTGTCTTACTTTGTCCCCGACAATATGATCGAGGTTGCCTTCCTGGAAAGAGAAAAGTATTTAGTATAAGCTAACCTGACAGATAGAGGAGTCCAATCAAACTTTACAACTTATGGAGTAGTAGTCGTGTGTGTGGACTTGTAGACGACTGAAATGAGATAAGTATAGATCAACCTACTTAACGAATGTCGCAAACTTGACAGTTCCTTTCGTGGAAGGCTCCTCCACAGCTCCAATGATTTCCTGGACTTCGGCTTCAGTTGGACATAAATCTATTTCACAATAATAATAATAAAAAATGCTGCCTCATCATCACTAAATATTTTTTTCCACGCTGCGCTGTTAACAGCTTGAGTGGAGGAAACATAATGGGAGGAAACATCATTGTTCAAGTATAAACACACGAAATTTCATTAGAGCATCATGATCCTGCTGAGTGTGCAAGGTTTTAATCGTGGGACAAGCTGTCTCTGATTAATGTGCACTAGAAAACTGGACCAGAATACAAATTTATGTGTAAATTATGACAGCGGTTTGTTAGAGTGTAAAAGCAAAGCACATCCAGAGTTTTCCCAATGATAATGTATTGCCCTGATAATTGAACAAAGTGAAAATAAATGATTTGGACAAAAGTGTAATGCCCTAAATACATTATGCTGAGTTGTTTTTTTATGAAAGTCACATCTGGAACAAAAATTTGCGAATTGGGGACCACGGCATATAAGAGATTTCGTGTTTTCTCAACTTCCTTCGTACTTAATCCCATCCTTTTCCATATCAGCGCAGATATACGCCCATTTGTCATCAGACTACACTAGTTTCTGACAACTAAAGGTATTGGAAGAAGGTATGGAAATGGAATGCGATAATCCTGCCTGATTATAACAATATGAGCATAATATATATTCCCAACCCAAGCATTTTCGTTTCGCACAAAAGGGCACAAGTTTTTTTTGGATTTTTTCATTTGTGGTGACAGCCCAGTTTCTGCCGCTAATGAAATTGCCATAAAATTCTAGTAACGAGCAGGTTATATTACATAGGTATATTACCTATATTTTACTTGTGTATAACTCACCCAAACCTCTGACCATTGTGCCGACCTCGCGCACATCCACGACTTTCTGGTGAGAGGTATCAAACACGTCAAACACTTTGGCCGCTCTGCGCTCAATCTCTGCCTGGAGAGGATCATTAGAATAGATAAAATCTGGAACTTCTTTCGCCTCATGTTGATGTTGATTAGTGAGACTCTTGCGTCCTCCTTGGCCGCCACTACCCCGTCCCTCCGTACTCGCCATGATTAATAGGGAAGAAGCAGGGATTTTATGATTTAATCAAGCCTCGTTCGTCTCTGGACTTGGCCTCTCTGGAGAAATGACGATTTGCTTCAGTGAACTTGTTCCAGGGAAAGATTGATCAATTATTGGATTTTCATTCAGGCGTTTCGTTTGGCGTTCCAAAAGTAAACCAGAAAAGCCTAGCAGGAAGGAAAAGGAAGGGTAGCATAGGAACACAGTGTGGACGACAATATGGATGATATAAAGGTAAATTGAGACCGTGCGAAATACTACGGTGGTGTGGGTGGGCTGTGTTCATTCATAGCACACACAATACATACTGACATGAGTGAGGTGGACGACGATATTAAGGCAATACGTTTACCTAAAGATTGGATATGTACATAGGTTTCATTATTCCATCACAATAGCCGCTTACTATTCCATCCGTGAAGCCAGAGCGAGCCAACAAAGAAGAATCGCTTCGCAAAAGGCTCCACAAAGTGGTATCCACAGACCCCCTCCGACATCTTTCAGCAGTTGGGGCACACTACCTCAGCCAAACTGGGCCAATAGGTTTGTACTGTCAGGAAACTTGAAAATCATAATATTTTTTATTGATCAGCAGAAGAAATATTTTGTTTTGTTGTGGATTTGTGGTATGTATATGTATCTCTATCTGAAGATATGTGATGATAAAGGTGTCACCGAAAATCCGTTTGTTTGTACTCAAAGTGACTAAAAATATTTATATTTGACGTGAATTTTGTTGAGTGCTGGAGCCACTGAAGAATAGTATTAAACTTGCCTGAGATTTAAAAAAAAATCCATTTTGGTGGAGTAAGAGTGCATTGAAGGAAGATTGGAGGTGGAAGAGTGTGATATTGTTCAAGGGGAATTTTGAGGGTGGGCATATTTACTTAACAATTTAAAATCAAAGCAACAATGAGGATTCCAACCAGCTCGATGATGGAGTTAGTTAATTAAATATAATATTAGCCAAGTGTGAGCTCTTGCTAGTGATCCAGAATCTCAGCGATATTACACTAAATAATCAATTCAATCCGGAGGACACACGGG
>JAANSN010001620.1:0-31578 GCA_036850665.1 Dicranocentrus wangi
TTACCTGTGAGGTGAACTGCAACTAACGTAATTTTCAACGAAATTAAATATTAAAATGACAAACAAGTTCCGTATTGGAATAATGATAATAGCCCGTGTAACAGTTCAGTTGCTACTACGGATCCGCCCTATAGTTTTTATGAGTAACTCCAGAGAGAGGACTATAAATGTTATGTTTAAACCATGCCATGATGTTGAGGAATTTACTTATACTATACGTTTACGTTTCGCATTTGATAGTACAAACTTATTTGTAGATTTCTTTTAAGAAAACATACACATCGTTTACCCTTTTTAGTTTTAGTATATAGGTGAATAATATACATTGAGATATTACTAGTCTGAGTTACCGGTAATTCTCTCTCTAATGTATTCAATCATAACTATAAAGTTATTGTTTTCATTTCCTCCATTTCATTTCTTTGTCTGAGATGATAAATGGAATTGGCACCATCATCAAGCTGTGAGTGCGAGTGATGAGCCAAGCTTCAAGCTTTCTTTTCCTATTTCTCGTGCACGTTTCCAGACTCATTATCAATTCCAACCGTAAACTGAACATGCTATCATCCCATTCATATCACGAATGTAAAGTATCTTAAACTCAAATATACATAATATATGATTGGCTGTAAACAAACAATTTTAATACAGATGAGCACTCACAATCAGCACAATATACCCTAATCCTTAACTCACGTCATGGTCGTAAAACTATTATAGAAACAAATGATTGCCGTGGAATGATATATTATTCGACTAATATAATCCTAAGCTATTCCACAAGGATACTGCATATCAGTTGGTGGATTATAGTTACAAAAGTTGTTAGTTGTTTTACGCATTCACCCTCCATTTAAGCTAACGTGCTGTACAACATATATATACCTAGCTTAGGCTTTTCGTAATAGAGCTAGCCTTTGCGTTTGCTCCAGCCCAGTACACTCAAATAATGGATAGGTCTGTTTGTAGTGTCCAGTGTACACAATATTCTCTGATTAGGGAAAAGGGAAAATACCTATTGGCAATCGTATCCAATCCGTGTGGACAATTTATGCACACAAGATTTATCACATTTAACACGGCAGCCATACCTCGCCTTGCCAATGACATCATTTAAACAGCGATTAGCCACGCAGCAGATTGGATTGGAATATATATGCTCCATTCAGAGTGGAGAACTTGCAATTACTGAATTTTACATCTCGCATTTGTCGTGTACTCAACTCTGTCCATTGGTTTAGACTTGACACAACTTTTTGTGCAGTCAGTATTCTTGGTTGGTTGTTGTCATTGCAAATTCCCCAGAGTTAGTACACTTGTACTTATTCAAACGCTGACTGTGTGCATTCATTAATATTGTGTATGAAACAGGAGGAATGCATTTGACATTGTGCGTTTTCCTAGTGAATCAGGAACGGGAGTAGACGCTCTGCTATTCCCATATACATAGAATGCTTTCATTGGTGACGAACTAACTAATCGTAAGTAACTCTAGTCAATTTTCGCGAAAATGGTTTAATATGGTGCTAGACAAATCTATATGCACTTTTCTTACCGAACCTGTCCAACAATTATGGCCAGTCTGCTTTATTTCCAATGACGGTGGTGAGAGTGCATAGGATTTTTACTTTTACATAATATATTATATTTGGTGAAGTTAAGTAAATCGTACGTAACGATGCATGCGATTGTTCATTCCCTCATTCATCATTTCATTCGTCACTTACTTGCGGTGCGTACATTTTAGTACCTAAGAAGACGAGACTGTTGCTCTTGTGTCAATGCACGTAGAGAAAATGGTTTAGTATAATTATGGGCGGACAACATGCCAAAACGGATGAATTGTGGATAGTTGTGGTTTGACAATGTGAGAGTGAATCAGTGACTGCTATATACATCCAGCCAGAGTATATTTTATTTATAAACTGATGTGAGTTGTTTTCGATATTTTGCTTTGACTTTTTCTCATGTCATCCTTACAATTTTAATATTCTACTGTGCTATGATGTTGCTCAGAAATTCACGTCAAAAAACCAAGAAAGGCAAAGGCCAGCTGCTTCATCAACGAACAAGGTTCAGCTTGGACTCAACTTGTCAACAAAATAGTAACAAGCCAAACGCTTTTTAAAGGTCTACTTGAAAGGCAAAAAAGGTTGTATCATATAGCCAAAATATTTTGCTCATTTGAAATAATTAGTGCATTGAAGAACACGATCAGAATACACCGGATGCGTAAGTGCCAAGAGAAAAAGGCCCAAGAAAGACTTTACGCTTTAAAAACAGAATTATACATTTGCATGTATTTTTGCCGAATCGTATCTCTATCTGAATATTCGTGTAATCTTTCATGGTCTTGTCAAAGCTGTCATTCAATACAATGCTTCTGCATTACTCATTTAAATATATGTACATACACCCAAAATAACACCACTTGGCATTATGGTTTCTTTCTTGTGACTCATAAAAGTTGCCATCTCCGGTTTAACAATAAATGTAGGACAATCGTAAAATGCATTTGCTCTGACCAAGTTCGATACGAGGAATCTGAATTTGATAGTATTTTAAACAATAATGGATGTTCCCCGTCCCACAATGGTGCTGATGGAGGTAACCTTATATTTAGACTTTATTTAGTAGACCAATAAACTAAACGTCATTGCCCAAGGCATTCGCCTGATTCGGGCTTAAAATCAAATTCGAATTCGAATGCCTAACTTTTGGTTAGAATTATAAGTTTCCAAATTATCAGACGTCCACATTTCTGAATGATGCTGATGAACGGATTAGGACTTTTAACGGTGGTTGAAGAATTGAAACTTGATCCTGCCTGTATGAAAAACATTACCATTGCGTGCATGTGATTTTGGTGTTTTTCTTACACAACGTTTTGTTTGAGTAAAGTACTAAAAGCTTGACAGATTATCTAATAAAGTAAGTTGCTAACAAAAACTGCTTTACATCTGTAGGGAGGGTTAGGGATAGAGGGTAAGGTAAGAGACGGCAACTGTTGACTGTTACGTTAAAGTGAAAGAATCGTTTTGGTTGTAAGGAGAGAATGTTAAGTTACTTATTTTATTATGCTGCTACTCACACTTCCTGCCGCTCCATGTTTTCTTTGACAAATCAACTTATTCGTGATGTGTCATAGTCATGGTATAGTCATAGTCATGTCTTACATTAGAGACAAGAATGGTCCAACTGGTTCAATTATTTCCTATATTATGCACATCCAAAGCATACCACACTGTCACTCCAAATTCAAATAATATAACCCATTTTACTAATTAAATCCGGCAAGAATATGTGCGTAAGGGTAAGATACATGGTACATCTGTCAGGTGCAGGCTCAGGCTATTGTAACAATTAAATCATTGGTTCCATAAAGACACACAATAAGCATGGCATGGAGCACACAAGCAGTAAGCACACGGTACTTCTTCAGTCTTCTTTGCCATTGCATAGAAGATTGATGATTGATGATTCAGCTTCATCCGGTTCGACTGCAGATAAAATCGCATAATAAAAAACACAGCATCGTCAGCCTAATGTTTTACGTCTTTTTTATGCATGTGGTAGTGTATTTAGTGTATTACGAGGTAAAAAGACTTTTACTTTAAATACAACTAGAATGTGATATATTATGTGATGTAAAGTGAAGAAGTACCGTATGTAGATAAAAGCCAAGACGTTATGATTGTAAGCTTTAAAGTTAGACAGCTGCTTCTGCTTACCCATTACCGATGACGTAATTAAGGTACATATAATATCATCAACAATATTTACTTCATCATCATGCATGCGTTGAGTAGTATGAAAAGCACATCTGCTGGCTGGGCTGGGGTTTGGTTTGTTTGACTAGATTTTGGATCTGGTTTGTTTTTAGACATTAGCTCAATATGACAGCATTATTAGGAGGTAGCACACAGGAATGCGCACCGTGGTTGTCGTTTCATGCATAATATTATGGTTTTTTGTACGTAAGCATGTAGGATGCATGAATAAGTGGTTAGGATTTAAAATGAGGACGAAAAGTGATTTAGATTTTTTTTAGATCAGTTGGTTAGGATGGTTTCTTTGACATGTGATATTTGTGAATACGCACGACGAGGCGAAGGAGAGAAAAGTAATAGAAATCTAATCTAGATATATATTTATGTGATTGTGAATAGTTCTCCAATATTATGAATTGCAACTACACACTACACACAACACGTGAACTTGAACATGCATTTCACTTTAAACTGTCTTTAAAAGCCATTACATAAAGTGTCTATACCAATTTATATGGTAAGCAGTAAGTAAGTATAAAGCTATACTTTTTCCTTCGTTCTTGAGATTTCTTTTTTTTTTGGCATAAATTGGAAATTATGTGCTACAATCTCCGTATCTTCCCCTCTTAAACTGAAAAGTGTAAACGATGCGTCATGGTTTTAGTTTTTCACATTTTTGATAATTTTGTATATACGCAAACGTTGCTCATAAAAGTATTTGAGTTGAGGCTGCTGCATGATGGTCATCACTATCACGGTCATAATGGTGGAACGGTGGAAGTGGTAATAGCGTAGTCTCCCACAATTCTCCCACAATCTCACAATCTTTTTAAGTATAGACGCTGCGCTGTGTGTATTAGTATTAGTAATGCTTTCAACATCAGCATTTCCTTATGAATTTACGTATATTCCAGGAATTCACGCTCTGTTTAATATTCTCTTTCTGACTAAATAAAATGTATAAAGCAGAATTTCGCTCGTTACTAATCATCTCATTTCTTCAAAAATTTTTTTCTTTCAGAGTGATTCTAACACCCGACCAGGAATGTGAAAAATGCCGACTTGGACCAGCTCTTCGAACTGGAACATCGTTGTCAGCTAAATCTGATCTCTCTCTCTACCTTAAATGGTGTCATGGTCGTGGAGTTTTAGTGCCGGCACGAACATAGTTTATGTTGCTTCTACCCAGCTTTAAAAAAAATCACATTTCATCCGTTATTGTGTTAGAGGAGACGTGTCAACCTTCATAAAGATCCGGAGGCCATTAGAGAACATTAAAAATATATACAATTGTAAAACCTTAACCTTTCGTCATTTAACCGCAGTTTATGGATGAAAATTACGCAACATTTATATACCTAATAACCTAGAGGAACTCTGTGGATGCGCCAAACCAACTTGTTCATATGGGTGCCGTGATAATTGATTTTGTCCAGGACACTACCGGAATACAATGTGTGTTAAAGTTAATTTTGTGACAGCCAACAGCCAAGTGCCAGTGCTTCCAGTATGCAGACGTTGAGATACATCATGTGAAAATTTAATTGGATGTTATTTCATCGCAAATTATCCAAACCCATATAACCCATCAAGTCGTCGCACGTCGAGAGATATATAACATAACGTTGTTTAGAATGAATTTTGTTCACAGAGCTGCGCTCTGACAATTTTAAGTTGTATATATGTAGTTTTTGTTAGGTCAAGTCTGGAAGTGTTACTATTGCGGTGCGGTACTGTGTGTCCCTCGATAGACTACTAGTGAAGGTCTAATTTACGCAAGCAACAAATGATGTATGTATGTAGCGTAATTTAAAAAGGACAACCTGCATTTTCTACTCTTCTGTTATTCACCCTGATACTCTATTGTCATCTGTCGTGTCTAACATATCTAAACTGTAAAGTTCGAAGACTTACAAGGATACAAACAGACAATGAAGCGAATCAAACAGTTTGCAGACAAAGCCTTTGTTAGGTAAGTCTTTAGAAGTCTAATTTCACTCATTATGGATATGATGCGGGTATATCTACGGTGGTAGCATATTCGCGGAAGTTATATCATCATGATTTAATTTATGACATTTTAAGTGTCAAGAGTTGTGCATGCTTCCTATTTAAAATTGAACGTGACCAAAAAGGAACTGCGTATCTTTATGACATGTACTATAATTACTAATTTGTTTAGAACTTACGAGTTACAAGGTCTCAGTTACATACAGTATCAAGCAAATTTAATAATAATAATGTTAATTTAATACTGAAATGAATAATTTAGAACAGCCTTTTTTTTAGAGTATTAGCGTTTTTTCATATAAAAAGGTATCAGTTTAGTTAATGAGAAAGTATATACTTTTTCTAGTTTGGTAACAGCAAAAGACCCGTGTAGTACTGTTACCTTTTACACTATTTAAAATTGAACGTGACTAAAAAGGAACTGCGTATCTTTATGACATGTACTATAATTACTAATTAATTTGTATAGAACTTACAAGTTACAAGGTCTCAGTTACATACAGTATCAGGCAAATTTAAGAATAATAATGTTAATTTAATACTGAAATGAATAATTTAGAATAATCAGTATTAGCGTTTTTTTTCATATAAAAAGGTATCAGTTTAGTTAATGAGAAAGTATACTTTTTCGAGTTTGGTAACAGCAAAAGATCCGTGTAGTACTGTTACCTTTTACCTGTGAATTTCATTCAAATTTAAAATAAAAACCCTATTAAGGTGTGATGCTGTAATCACGGTTGGGTGATCTTGAATTTTGATACAATTCACTAAACCTGTTCACTTTTTGTTGGATACGCAGGCCTGACCGAACGGAAGTGCTTTCAGAGGGATTGCAAGAGGCAGAGAAGAGGATAGACCAAATTAAGCTAACATGTGAGTCTACTGCGAAGAAGGTGCAAGCCTGTCTGCAGGGTCAGGGGAAGGATGGAGTGTCCATTGATAAACGAATCGTGAGTACACAATATTCTACGCAATAATCATACATTACATTACATAGAACCTATTACAACTTCCTTTCTTCCCCTCTTCTAATACTTGGGTAGGAGGAGTGATGTGTATTTCAGAATCAAACAAAACTGTCTTATTGTCGTTCGTGTCTACCTCTGTTTGTTTCAGCCCCAACCCAATTCATTTCCTGCCTACCACCTGTCATGCTTTACGCTGGGTGTTTTGGAAAATATATTGTTCGCCACATCTCGAAAACTACTTTTTTATTATCGAAGGCATTAACCTGCGCGTTTTTCTGCTAAGTGTACCATAGAATGATTGAAATGTGCTTTGCTACCACTTTTCGGCTCGGCAACTGTACAAAAAGCTTGAATTGTATGTATCCCATAAAAATCCCCATTGTCTATCCTCTAGCTATCCATGTTCATTGTTTGTATTCTTTGCTGCGTGTGTCATCCAAATAGGGTTTTCACAATACGAAGCTTTTACAAACATTAACTCGGGATGGGGATGCACTCAAAATATTTTTTTTTAAATTTTTTTGTAGCGGAAAGTTCCGGAGTTTATGCTTGGATCGGCTATGGTCACAAGTGGGAAGCAGCTTGGTGACAATTCCGTGCTAGGGTAAGACAATAAATGGATGTTGTGAAAGTAATATGAATACTTATTATTTGCTACCAGAGTAGAGGAATGATGAAGTAAAAGATTTGATCGGATGGAAATGTGCACGTAATTGCAACAATATAGGTGTAAAAACTTCATCTGGACCGATAGACAGTGACTGAACTGTAAAATGCACTGACCTACATACCATAATATATATTTAGTAAGGCAAACACAATTGACTTGACCTTTGACCAATTACTGTTGACCCGACTTAGTCGAAAGGGTTCTCATTTCTCATGCATGACATATTGTGATACTGTATTTACCAAACAGTAAAATCGACGAAGGGATTTTTGAGTTATTGCATGCACTAACAAACTGGCAAACAGCAGACCGGTTGACTAACAGATCAACGTCAATGTCTACCTATAGCATGTGTATTAAAAATAGGTATATGCACAGTTGTGTAATGTTTGGCCCTTAGAGTAAAAATACTTTGAAACATCTTTGGTTTGGCCATTTTCTGTGTGGGTTTATTAGAAGAGAACGTAAGACAACAAAGTTACTAGTTACTAGTTACGTACCGATATTATATTTGTAACATGAAATTAAAGATTTGTATGGCAATATGCATGTATATGGTGGAGCACTCACAATCAGACAATCACATTCATCAGACGAAAACTAACTCAGCATTATTGTATGCAATTTACTACACCCTCAGAAGTGTGAAATGGACGTATAAGTATAAACCATGTCGACAGTCCGTTTATTTAATAGATTAGCATGATCCAGTCGGTACAAGGACAGGGCATTGTATACAATTATGATTATGAGCTAAAAGCTTAAAGCTTATACGTTGACGTTGGCATTGAAATGCGTTAATGAAATATGTGCTCTACTATGTTAACAAAAGCTTTCTGTTTGTTAACAGGGAAGTTCTAGTTGAAGGTGGACAAATTGAGATGAAGCTCGGTCAGGCTGTGGTGGAGTTTGAAATCAAGATAGACGAATGGGTTTTAAAGCCTTTGCAAGTAATATTAGATCATGATCTTCCAAATATCTATAAACTGAAGAGGACGTTGAGTAAACTCACGGAGACGATGGATGCTGCAAAATCTAAACTTCAACAGGCTAGTCGGCACTCTATCTCCGGCGGAACAACTGGGAAGATTGATAATATTAAAGATGAATGGGAAGATGCTCAACAAAAGGTTGAGCAGTGTCGGGTAATTTACACAGGATACATTAATGGTTTTACTATGATGTGACTGGGATTCAACCTTAATTTAATATACATGTAAAATTACATTTGACTTTTAGGATAACCTTGCTGCCGAAATGTATGCCTTATTAGCTCGGGAATCAGAAATCTCTCGATTGATTGTCAACTTCCTAAATTATCAAAAAGAATATCATAGATCCATTTATGGCATTCTTGAAGAGCTAGTCCCTGGAGTTGATGCGGCCATATCATCCTCCGTTCATAAACCCGTGTACGGCATAGACTTAGACGACCATTTGACAACAACAAAACGTAAAATTGCCTACCCGATTGAGTTGTGTGTCTGTGGACTTCTTTCAACTGGACTGGAGGAAGAAGGATTGTTTAGGATTGCTGGAAGTACGTCCAAAGTGAAGAAGTTGAAATCCGCTTTCGATGCACAAATCTTGGATTTGGACGGCCTACTAAGGGAGTTTGGCGACCCTCATGTGATGGCAAATGCTTTTAAGTGTTACCTTCGCGAGCTACCAGTGCCACTTCTTACGGATGAACTTTATGACGACTGGATGAATGCCATTAGAATTACTGAAGGGCAAGAGAAATTGAAAGCTTTATGGACTGTTGTTCAGAAATTACCAAAACACAATTTGGACAACCTTGCGTATATCGTAAGATTTCTGAAAGAATTATGTAACCATCAAAGTGTAAACAAAATGAGTCCTGCAAATATTGCTATCGTCATTGGACCAAATTTGTTATGGTCCACTGCCAAAGCAGAGGATGCAACCGGTGACAATAACCCAATGGGATTGAATATGACCATGACCCATCACTATAGCTCGGTGTTGGACCAATTAGTTTCATATTGTAACTACTTTTTCCCTGATGGTAAGGCTAGTTTAACGTGAAACATTTTTAATCAATCTAATTCAGTCATGTATGCAATACTGAAATACTTCAAATTCGATTACAGACAAACTACGAGTAATTATATTTGATCATTTAAATTATAGAAATCGAGTTTTTCGTTACCTGTGTAAAACCAACCGAACAAGAATTGAGTGGAAATAGATCATCCACAATGTCAAATGGCTTGTCCGGCCCTCTTCCATCGACAATTGAAGAATCAAACGAGTCAGATGCGTCGAATATGAAGCGGTCTCAATCATGCAGCAGTGTGGATGAACAAAGCCCACCCCACGGGAGTCCCAAGCCAGTGTTAAGACGTAAAAATAAACCAGCACCAGTCCCACCCAACCAGTCTGTGAGAACAAGTCCTGTCTCTCACAGGGAAAGCTCAACAGAGAAGGATCATAATCCAAGTGCACAATTAACTAAGACAAATAGCTTTAATAATAGGCAAAGTCAATCATTCTCGGACCCAGTGAGATCAGGAGCATTACATAGCGGTGAAAAGGAAAAACGCGAAGGAATTTGGATTCCACCAAGCCCTAGTCAACTGGCAAATAGAAAACTGAATTTGACTTCTGATTCATCTGGCCAAGCACGACCACCATCAATGGCTCCACCAAAACCACCACAGCCACAGTTTGACATGTCTCGAGCTAGATTTTCTGTTCAGCCTAATGAACCGCCTCCGAAGCCTTCACCGTTGAAGCATAAATCATCGTTCAAAGCGTCAGCAAGTATTGATAGCCCTATTTCGGAACATCCAAGCCCTGCACGACATAATACTACGGATAATATTGATAGCTCCACCAACAGCAATAATGCACTCTCTAACTCAAATCAATTCTGCAGTCTTCCAAGACATTTTCATACAGAAAATTCATACAAAAATCAAAGAGCTCCTAGACCACCTAGCATGTTTAGTGTTGCACCGAATGTTCCTCCCCCACAACCTCCTACCGCACCAATTAGTTTGCCACCAACAGCAGTTAATTCGAACACAAAGTCTGGACAGCAAGCTGAAGATCGGAAGGGAAGCGAAATTCAAATCGGCTTTGAAAAGTTGGAACAAGACGTTCGAAAGAGTAGTTCAGACAAATCTGGAGAGGAGTCTTCTGACGAAGTATTTAAAATTAATGCAGAATCGGGCCATGTGTCAAGCAATAGCAACAGTAAAGTAGAACAAGGTCCAAATGTCCCTGTGCCAGCACCCCGATCTAGCTTAAATCAATCAGGTGGGGGTAGTCCACCAACATTGGGTAAGGATAAAGAAGGGACGCAACCACCAATGGCAAGAGAACGCCCATCAATAATGGCAAAGCCCCGAGATTTGCCTAAACGGACACAATCTCAAAATAAAGGTGTTGTTGGTAGCACGGTTCCAGGTGCCAATGCTCACAATCCTCATGACTTGCACAGTGGGAGCGGCGGTGAAAACGACAATCAGGACGGTATCAACACTAGTCAGCCAGTTGTGGATGCGGAGTTATCGGGTGACTCTGTCGAAGTTTTTAGAAATGGTGCGTACGTATTCATATTATTTCTAAACTTAACAGTTACCATTCTACAGTCTTTGCGCGTGGCACCATTACTAATTTTTTTGTTATGTTTTGGTATAGGTGGACCTAAGTCACTTCCATGCAACCAAAATCTGCCATTGTCTCCAACTTCCAGAGTGCCTTATAGACCTCCACGACCCAATCCTCCTCCACCTCCAAAGATACGGCCATCGCAAGGCGAGAGCACTGATCTTTAAGTGACATTAGAGATACAATCGAGTGCTTTTAATCATAATTCATTCATGCATAATAAACTTTTGTATTAATGTTGATAGCAAAACTAAGCAAGACTAGATCCTAAAACTGATTCCGGTAACATTTTTCGTTTTGACGTGACGATCAGTTCTGCGTGTTACAATATATTATATTATTTACTTTTCGCAATTTACTAATACAAACTACTGCAAGTAAAGGATCTTTCCGTCGTGTTTGCAGTCCCGGCAGTCCGTGCTATCGTCAAGAAAGAGTCCATTAATTATTACTGGTAAACTTGCCTTATTTGCCTGTGATTCAAAAATGCGTCATTTGAATTTTTGTCGCCGCAAGTAGGTATTTAATACGTTTAATTTCTGTACTAAGAATAAGCGAAGCAGTTAGTGAAGCAATGAGTTAATGTGTAGGTATATATATGAGGATGGACATGAGAAATTATTCCCACATACATAAAGCGTGATAATAATAAACATACTTCATGATATTTAACCTATTCTAATCTAATTTTAATAAATATGTTATTGCGAGTTGCGAGCAGGAGAATGATTCGGGAGTATTAAAATTTCAACTTGAAAACAATTTATTATATAAACATATTATAAGAGCAAATATATATATATATATATATACATAATACGCTATATACTCATTTTTATAATTAAATTACTAAAATATGCAGGTTTCTTTTGATAAGAGCCCTTAAATCTTTCCTGTTTGTGAGTGTGTGCTAGACTGACAATTACTACAATATTTATTTTCAGAAATGAGTATTATTGTTGTTTCCTTTCGTTAATTTCGTTATTACTTAAATACTACGCATAATGCATCCACCTATGACTGTCAAAGTATGTATTTCTAAATGTAAAAGCATAAAACTTAACTTTACCAATTTATGTTTTAAATAAACGGGGTTGTTTTCGCTTGCTTTTATTAGCTTCAATTAATAATGATGGACTGTTTTATTTATGTTGTGAAAATATATCAATAAATAAACAACATATCTCAAAGTGTAGAAAATATAGTTTTCAGAAATAAATAGGTAATTCTTAAATTGTGATTTTAGGCAAACCGTGTACTCTGCGAAAATTTGTAACCTGATAAATTATAGACAACTTTTACAACCTAGAAAAGTATGACATGCTGGTGAGGAAGGTGATCATTGCAAAATTGTATTCCACTTTCCATTAAAGTAGGTAAAGGTAATAATAAGAATTTTAACTAATATTATTATTATTTACCACGTACTACCACATTATTCTACCTCGGTTTGATTATTATTATGATTATATAAACAGGAGATGCTACTTAACGTGGCAGTCTCTGTCATTTTGCTTTCTTCATAATTTTCGCCTTTTTGTTATGAACTACCTCCATATTGCAAAAGTGAATAACCTATGAAAGCTTACAAGATTCCCTTGCAATTATTGTATACCTACTTATACTTTTTTCCATCTGTACTCAGCTACATAAGTATGTAATAATAAGAACTCTTTTACTTCATTGAATGGGAATTGTAATTGTTGTAAGTCCCTGAATGAAACAGGCCTCTGATTTATAGTCTTCCTAGTCTACAACTACTTTATAATAAAATTCATTCGTAATTTTCAACTTCAGAAAACCAAACTTGATTGATGTCCAATTTTTCATTCATTCATTGTCTACTTGTAGCATTTTTTACATGCGTATTCCAGTATTTCCAGTTCCCCATGTTCATAGTAAGTTTGCATGTATGCAAATGCAAAGTTCCAATCCAAACCAACAATAAATCACACCACACCCCCCCCCCTCCACACATTCATCATAATCATAACAATGCTCAATTTAGTTAGGCCTCTGATTTATAGTCTTCCTAGTCTACAACTACTTTATAATAAAATTCATTCGTAATTTTCAACTTCAGAAAACCAAACTTGATTGATGTCCAATTTGTCATTCATTCATTGTCTACTTGTTGTAGCATTTTTTTACATGCGTATTCCAGTATTTCCAGTTCCCCATTTTCCTAGTAAGTTTGCATGTATGCAAAGTTCCAATCCAAACCAACAATAAATCACACCACACCCCCTCTCCACATTCATCATAATCATAACAATGCTCAATTTAGTTATTGGTTACTCTAAAGGTAAGAATTGAATGATTATATCATAATTAAAATCAAAATCTAGACGTCATGAGGTCATGGCATATTACTACTACTAGCATATTTACTAAAAATAACAATCCGTTGTAAGCTCTTCCTCCATTCCACCTCCAACTTACCTTACCAATACCGTATCGGAGAAAAGTTGGGTGTTGCTTTGATCGCAACATTTCCAAAAGTTTCCTGATGCCACCTTTGTTGTGTTCCACCGTTGTGGAGGTGGAGTAGGGGTGCCGTGAAACAGGCCGCGAACACAGTCCGATAATATGCATAGGTAGATATGTTGTGTTTTAGTCAAACTCACAACAAGATCATGTTTTTGTGCACTGCACTGCAATGAAGCCAGAGAGCGAGTAAATAAATTAAAAAATGTTGTAGTTTTTGTCCAGGATTTTCATTGACACTGGACTTGACTGCATGGTCTGTGGAACGGTAATTGTCATAAATAATGATACTGATAATAATCTGCTTCATAAATTCATAAAAGCGACAGCAATCCAGTTATCTAGTGCCTCGGTTCCAAATCAGTCTTCTCCAGTCCCTCCTTCCGGTCTGGAACAACAAATATATTGAAAGCTTTATTTGAATGAATCGCAACATTTAATTATTACTCATTGGCCACTGTCTGTGCTCGTAATTCACGATGTAATTGTACTGACAAAGCAAAATTGGCGAGAGCCGCGGAGTAAAGCACTTAATCAACCGTTTCTACTACCACCTCCACGTACAGCATTTTTTGTTTATGTACTGTTCGAAACGTGTACAACGCACCAGTGACGAGGGAATTGGGAAAAGTTGAAGAATATATATATATGCCATATTTGGGTAAGTTGAAAGTTGTAATTATCCTTGATTTATTTGTTTAGTTTGAATTGAAATAAGTACTTAGCGAAGTATCTGGTTTAGGTATCTAGTGCTCACCGCGTCTTACTTTCAATAATAAATATTCATATTCGTTGTCAATATATAATTTAAATTTAAATATTCAATATATTTGTCAAAGCCAGTAATAGCCAAACGCAGTTAATCTTGATGCACATATATCCTATTATGATGACACACCTGCGTAGATTCTACATATCACCCACGACGGTCTAGGAAATAACTGAATTCGGAATGGGAGTAGTAAGTATGTATGATTGTTGTGTGTTGTGGATTGTGGACGTGACTTGCAATTACGAACGACGATAGACTGGTATTTATTACACGTGTCATTCGTATATGTAGTCTTTCCATAATGTTTTTGGATTCTTTATATCCTTCTTGGTTCGAGGATTCATGCATAATTGAAGGGATCGAATTGTTGAAGGGTGCAGTCGAAAGCCATTTCACGAATGCACGATTTGAGAGTCTTGAGTTCTTTAGCAAGATAATAAAATTCTTAGCAATAAAATAAGATAGCAATTCTTTAATAAAAATAGCACATAACACTTTGGTTAAGTCTGCAACTCCAATAATTAATTCTCTGATTCGAGCATACTCATTCGGTTCATGATGGTTCATTAAGTCGTAAGTTTGCCGAATAAGGGATGATGCATGATGGTTTACAGAAAAGATCCACACGAAATGAATAGAAGTTTATGAAGTATCTACCTTGAAGTTTGAAGTATGAAGTTTATGAAGTATCTAAAAAGTAATGTTTATGTTTGTGATTAGTATTAGACTTAGACATTCAAGCGGCCGCGACTGTTTACTAAATTTAAAACGATTTTTATAATCAAATCAATCTAAACCTTGCATGGCCAGGATATTAATAATCAACAAATAAAATTAGATTATAACTATAACATAACACGCTATTCTTGCAATGCACGTGTTTTAGTGAGTTACATAATTTTACATAGTACAAATACTACAAAAAACAAATCCGTTCAAATCAAGTTGAGTGACGACCCAGGATGAGTCATTGCATTCCAAATCCACTCGATTCTAATTTGCAGATAATTCTAATTCTAGATAGTAAGCAATAAAAGACTGATACCGTCATCATCAATCTGTAATTTGCAGTATGCAATCCAGTCTACCTACCTATGTGTCCTATTGCGGCTTGATATGCTTTGAACTTGCAAATCATGTCATAATTGTATTTCCTCCCCCGACAGAAAAGTTTAGCTTAAACTTAATTACTTTCCTGTTTTTAGGTTTTACAGATAGATTTGCTACCATACTATGAATGAGTATTTTGACAGGAGTTGTCAATGAGTGAGTGTGAGCAGTGAGCACCAACTAATTAATTAAATGAATTACTAAAAAAATTATGATATGAAATGAATGATGACTCTGAGTAGACGAAGGGTAGAAAGAGCGAGAATTGTGCAGTGCAGGTTACTAGTTACTGTTACTACCTCCTCCTAGGTTAGGTATATAGTTCACTCACAATTTATGCAAAAAAGTGTGCCACAGTGGCAAAGAAGTTGCCCACTTCTTTTCTTACGCATTTTCCCTTCTCATGAGAAACTGGTGCTAGCAGACTGGGCAGCGCTAAAGCCAGAATTTTGCTGTGAAGCTGTTGTAGGCAGCTCGGCAGGGCAGGGAAGGTATACGTTCACCGTATTACGTATCTCTTAAACGTACAACTATAGGATAAGTCTAAATTAATTATCCGAATCCTTATAAATACTCACATCTTGATGCAAATACAGTAACAATACACATGTTGCCATTCTGCAGTAGACTTTGTATCCCTTGTTAAGGTGTGCATTGTTGAAAATTAAAGGTGTAATAGTAAAAGTCATTCCATTTGTTGTTGAGGAAGAGCACAGACCCCCAAACAAGCAGTCCGTAGGGGCATTAAGACGGACGCGACGGACGGATAAAAATCATAAGCTCGCAGCTTTGCTATTATTATTCATTAAGTATAATAAGTTAGCTCGCTGCTCAATCAATGACCTTTGATTGACAATTTTTGGAGGGGGTGACGCTAAGCCCCCATAAGCAACCTAAAGATACTTATAATTAGGATGGAAGAGAGGAAATAAATGAGGAAGGACGATATTAGGCCTATTTTAAATAGCGATGGGATGGACGTGTGCTTTGTTGGTGAGTATGGATGGTTGTGACAGGATATAAATGAAATCACAGGGTTTTTCTGTGGATTGTTCTCTGGAATTGTATTTATTGACGGTAGAAGCTCAATAAACGAGCGTACAGATAATCGTTTTGTTGGCAAACAAAACCGCATTCGTGGAAAAATAATAAAAAATATAGGTTGAATTGAAGTCATCACATACAATAGCAGACGACATTAATTAATGAACTTAATTTCAGAACAGTAGAAAAACGTGGTCACTTGAAACGATAACAATAACATTACATAATTCGTTTGTCATATAATTAAATAGTTTAACTTAAACTGCAACTGGGCAAAAGGGTGTCACCATCAATATACACTGAGAGATCCGTGATGGGATTCAGTGGACGAGAAAAGAGATGTGTGGGTTCGTAAAAAAAGTAGTAATAATAATATTCGTCACCGGAAATTAATATCCACTAATAGTCTTCTTAATCCAATCGTTGTATTGCGAAACTTTAACGTACACCTGTGATTAGAAACATGGCAAATCGTTAGTTACTGGTCAATCATAAGGGTCACTTTCCTTACTACTTCGCTAAGGCTAAATTATGTTGTATTAACGTACCCCTGGAACGTCTTGCTGACCACACCCAACCCCCCATGAGACGACACCTGCAATTTGCCAGGTACCTCCAACGTCACAGACAAGAGGACCACCACCATCCCCTTTGCAGGCGTCTCTACCAGCTTCACCACCAGCGCAGAGGAAGCCTGCATGAAGGGTAAAGTCTGGCCCAAGTCTTGTTCTCTTCAATTTTTGCTCACAGTCAAAGTTGCTAAGGACTGGGAGGTCGACCTCTTTTAGGACATTTTGGTATTTGCCAATTTCTCCGAATGCATCCTTTCCCCAACCTGTGACGAAACAACGCTGTCCTGCAAATTCGTATCCCTTTGATGGAAGACACACTGGTGAAATGTGTGGACTGTTGAGATAAAGCCAGCGAATTAGTAAATCCAAATACATGAGAAATAGGTAGTAATTGTTGCTGCAGGAATTGTAAAGGCTTACTTTTGACGGAAATCCACGTATCCTTCAATCCTGACAATAGCAACATCATTGAACAAATTGCCAGCGTAAAATTCTGGGTGAATAGCAATAGATGATACGTCTCGTTCTACGTGGGGATAGAATTCAGTCTCATGGTTTACATCCCATTCTCCAAGGCGAACACGAAGCTCATTTGGTGCATGTCCCTTGATACAGTGAGCTGCAGTGATGATGTGTCTGAAAACATTGAGTTGTTTTTAAGTGAATCTATTTCACCAGATTTGGTGGAGTGGATTTGGATTGTCTAATTAGATAATTACATAATTAAAATCTGGTTTTTAAAGCTTACTTTGCGTCAATCAAAGCTCCACCACAAACGTAGACATTGTCATATCCATCCTTCTTCAAGATGGCAACTTGCCAGGGATACTCGCCATAATCAGTGTCGCCTTCGGTGAATCCTGGGTTACTAATTCTGCCAGTGATTCCCCTAGCATTTCGTCGTCCACATTGTCCATGACCTTGGTTAAAGGGATTGGAAGCAATGCCATTTTGTGGGCTGTTGAATGGATTGTTTGAAATTTGTTGAAAATTGTTGGTGCCACTTCCATTTGGTCGGTAACCGTTGTTTTGGTTCTGCTTTGGATTACGGCAACATACATATCCACCTGGGCAACTTCCGCCGATATTGAGTTGTCTCTGTTGCAAGACAAAATCTGGTTTTTAAAGCTTACTTTGCGTCAATCAAAGCTCCACCACAAACGTAGACATTGTCATATCCATCCTTCTTCAAGATAGCGACTTGCCAGGGGTACTCGCCATAATCAGTGTCGCCTTCGGTGAATCCTGGGTTACTAATTCTGCCAGTGATTCCCCTGGCATTTCGTCGTCCACATTGACCATGACCTTGGTTAAAGGGGTTGGAAGCAAGGCCGTTTTGTGGGCTGCTGAATGGATTGTTTGAAATTTGTTGAAAATTGTTGGTGCCACTTCCAGTTGGTCGGTAACCGTTGTTTTGGTTCTGCTTTGGATTACGGCAACATACATATCCACCTGGGCAACTTCCGCCGATATTGAGTTGTCTCTGTTGCAAGACAGGATATCAAAGGTGACGGTTTAATCATGAATATCTTTGAATTTATATGCACTTTTGTAAATCACACTATTATATTGGGTTAGTAGATACGACTTGTATAAACTACTTTTGCCGTGAACAGTGAATGAAGCTACAAAGCATCTCGTTTAAAAGCTGTAATCATGCAAAATTGCTAGTTAAACAAGCAAATAATAGTTGCTCCAAAGAGGTGGGTGTTGCTGAAAGTCTCCTATATACAAAAATATAAATCGTTTTCATATTTTTTGTACACAAGTCCACTTTTCACATCTCCGCAGATTGTCCATTCGTAATCTCGTCATGTTGTTGCTTAATTGTATTGTCGATTGTTGCATTGGTCATGTTATCGTTGTCTGAGAGCAGTAGTGTCCCTCTGCGCATAGAACAACAATAAATCATTTACATTTAAATAAATATTTGTCCTTTTAAATAAATACGTAATTTCATTAATGGTTTTTTAAGTCATGAAGCCCTCAGAGGATTTACAGAATTAGACATTTCTGTCAGAAAATTAAACATTAGGTCATTTTAAATAAATAAATAAATAAAACATGAAATACCGCACCACCACGTCAACCGACCAAACCACCATCAGCAGCTTCAGACACACACTCACAGCACCACTTTTTTACTAGTGATCTGAAACTGTATGAATATTTAAAACTCATTCACATTGAATGAGTCACAGCCACCAACATTCTACCAGGTACGAGGTCAATATAGTTATGTAAGTACATGATTTACGCGCAATTTTGTAAGTCTAGTAGTAAGTCAGTCTATCTCACTGTAACTTGTATATATTCATTTCTTACCTCGTCTTCACCCTGTAGTACGCGACCGTCAATTGTTGCTGTTGGTGGTGGTGGTTGTGTGCGGATTTCCCTTGTCATTCGGATGTGACTCGAAGATGTCGAAGTCGTGTCCGATGGGAATGTCACGGAAGCTGACGAGCCTTGTTGTTGTTGTTGTTGGTAGGTTTGGTGGTCATCATTGTTATTGAATGAATGAAAAGTACCACTGTTCTCGTCGTTACTACTACTACTAATACCACTAGTGCTACTGTCTTGGAAGGAGGAGGCTTGTTCGTTAGGGAAAATCATTGAGGAACCAGACGATTGTGCGTAGGAATCGCCTGAGTTGGCAGAGAAAGAGGCGGCATTGACAGGAAGACGGGAATCGGGAAAACTGATAGGCATACCGGTACGAGATCTATCCCCATTGTTAGTACTGCTTCTATCATCAGGAAACCTAGTTTTCGAACTGGGAGAACTGTTCCCACTGGACTGATATCTATTTTTGTTACTAGTGGGTCTCAAACTGTTGGAAGTAGGTTCTGAAAGTGGTACACCAGCTCTAAACCTAGATGCTCTATTCTCTTCATCATCCTCCTTCAACAATGCTTCCAACAGACTTTCCTGCTCTGGGGTTAAGCCACTAGCTTCACTAACCTTTCCTGGTTTGGAAATTCCTTTCCGGATTAGATTTGGGTTAATACCAAAACCATTTCCCGTTGGAGTTTTAATACTAGCTGGATTATATCCTGCACCAGTTACTAAATCAAGGGGACCTTTCTTGTCCAGTTTATAGTAAGGTGAGTATTCCACAGATGAACCATACGATGGCCCCTTACTGTACCCATAACCGTACCCTGAGCCATAACCACCATAACTACTACCATAATAAGGTTTGCTATAACCCCCGGTTGAACCAGCATACCATGGGGAGGAGGAGGAGGAAACCCAACCGTAGTTGGGCTTTGCAACAAAAGATGAGGAATGAGCATTAGGATGATGATGGTAATGATCATGATTATGGTGAATTGCTCCTAATCCTGATGGAATAATAGGTTGTTGTTGAACGTAAGGTTGTTGAACAGGAAGTGGAACAGGATATGGTACAGGCACCGGACCTCCTGCAAAACCTCCATGATTACCCCATCCTCCACCATATAAATATTCAGGAGCACCCCACCCTCCACCAAAATAGCTACCTTTTCCCTTACTGGCCTTCACGAATGCTTTAATTCCTTTGAAAAGAGTTGGGTTAGGGGTAATGTGAAGATTTACCAAGGGTCTCCACAGTTTAGTCTTGTGTTTATCTTTGGATTTTTGAAAGGAAACTAAAGGATTGATACTAATGGGACCTAAAGGAATGCCACCTCCTTGATAAGGATTTACTATAGGGTTATTTCCTACAGGATTTAATGGATAGCCACCATCGGCTTGAGGATAGCCACCGGGCAGGCCAAATGATACTCCGAATGTTGGTTCAATTGCAAAAAGTTTACCCAAAATTCTCTAAAGAGAAAAATGTGTCGGAGCAAAAGAACACACACAAGAATTAGTCATTCTGAATACGCATTTTCAGTGAATGTTGAGTACCTACAACATATGGACCTACAATGTGTAGCAAAACTTACAAGATTTGTATTTTCTATTTTCACTAATTGTGTCGGGTCATCGCCAAAATCATAGCCGGCAAATCTTGTCAAGTTTCTGATTAAGGGACTGGTATTGGCATCTCGTATAAGTGAACCAATAAATCTACCTTCGCCTTCAGCTGGCTTCTGTATGTTTTAATTGTTGTCGAGTTGATATTTGCAGTTGATTTTTTTATCAATGTCGTTGTAGGATATTCGTTGTCGTTTGGTCCACATCAGTATCACCACCATTCATTGAAATCATACACAAGGTTGTGCATGCCAAAAAGAGTTTATAGGGGGAAAGGAGAGAAAGTGATGGCATGATGTCCATTAAAATAAAATGACATCACACGGAAAGAAATAGTAGATTAGGAATATCCACGCACACGCACAAAACAACGTTCACCCACGCAAAAGTCAGAGTTCATTCATTCGTACAATGGCAGTAGACCATTCACAACAGTCATAAGTTGTAAGATGAATAAAAAAGAAAAACAAAGAATAAAAGTTAAAGTATTTAGTGGTAATATGACACTGTCAACTCAACTGGTAGTTACTACAATTACTGAGCCTTCACCGAGAGTTAGAGTAGGCAAAAAAAGGAAAACGTGTTACTTATTGTCACTCCTCAAATATTACTGTAATTGTTTTTTCGCTAAAAAATAAATTATTTTTAGAAAAAGGTAGTATGTAATTTTCTCAGTCAGCATTTAACTTGTTATAAATTTTCCCCTGATATCCGTCAAGTGCCCTTTTTGTGTTAGCCAAAATGCAATTGATTTATATTTTCATGATTTGCAAATATTACGGTTAGCTTTTGTCAGTATGTTCTACTTTTCAGATTGTTGCTGCGTGCACTGTGCAATTTTTCCAAGTCTTGTTAGTGAGTACATATATAAGCAACTAAGAAAATGCGTAGAGATTCATGCATTGCCTTACCGGCTCTGAGGTACCGTCTCCAGATGCGGCGGGTTGTTCGTCAGTAACAGTTTCTACTCTGCTTTGTCCTTCGGTATCACGCTTGGGACGAGATTTCTCTTCGCCTGACTCAGGACTGAGTGTGGTTGTAGTCTCATCTTCGGAGTCAGCTTCAATACTGGACTTCAGGGATCTTGCTTCAGTTTGAGTTTCTCCAGATTCCTGAGAATCATTTTCGCTTGAAGTATCTGTAGAGTTGGATTCAATTCCAGAAGCATGCTTGTTCCTTGGGTCAATTCCGTAGCCGACTTGTCCAAAGTTTGGCCTTCCGAATCCGGAAATAACTTCACTTCCTGAAGTAGGTTGTCCAACAATGTCGTAGGAAGCGCATTGGGTAATTCTTACGCAGGTGCAGTCTTCAACACGATTGAAATCACCGTTGAAACTGTTAGAACCTGAAAAGCTAGACGATGAAGCTGAGTGGTACCGGGATGAGCCAGCGTTGAAACTGTTGGTTTCAAATTCTCCCAAAGACTGAGATTTTTGTGCTGGTGGGACAAATGTTCCAACATCATTTCCTCCTGGGGTAGCAATAGAGACAGGGTTCTTGGCACTAAGACCGAATTCTTCACCTGAACCAATCGGTCCATACACGCTGGGGCCACCATATGCTGAAATTTACATCATTCAAAAATTAAAGCCAGTGTCAGGTCAGTAAATAAAAGGACGCATTCCGCTGCGATTAATATTTTTTTACAATACTTACATGGTCCACCTGACACGCTAACGGACGGTGAGTGATGAATGTGGTGATGAACGTGTTCAATTACTGGCTTTCCAGGTGGAGGGATACCACCATGACCTGGTGGTGGTGGAGGTGGTGGTCCGTATCCTGGTCTAAGCCCAGGTCCTGGATAAACAGGCTTAAGAGGTGGTGGCGGTGGTCCATAAACTCCTTTTCCATAGCCACGATTGTGTCCGTGATGAATGTGTGGTGGTGGATGTGGATGGTGTGGCTTGTGATGGTCGATGGGTACAGCTGCGATTGGATGACCAACTGGTTTCAAAGCAACTGGTTGTACTAATGTAACATCCCTAGCTGGAATACCAGGTCCCACAACCGTGTCCAGCGACGAAACCACCACCACCGCCTGGGTGAAGAAGTCCTTGTTTGTCGACGGGTCCAAACTGATTGCACTGAGGAATTTAAACCATGTTAGGGAAAATGAAAGATTTGTAGTTGTTTTAAAAATTCAGAATTGCTCAAGACTTACAGGCATAAGTCCAAGTGTGCAAAGCTTATTGCGAATGTATCCTCTGGCTTCAGCCTCATTTCCGCTAGCAAGTTGTTCCCTAATGACTGGGTCAGATGCAACCTTCACAAGTTCTTCGCCACCCTTTGCTAAATTCAGGCTCTTGCCAGATCTAGCAGACTTTAAAATTACATCAATAGCTTCGTTAGCATCAGCTTCATCTGCATTTGACTGAGATTCAATAGGGATAACAACTGAAGGAGCTTGTTGTTGTTGCTGCCTTTGTGCCTCTGAATTGATAGATTGTTGTCGTACTTGATCGGTTCCACCAGGAAATTTCAATTGCTTTGCTGCTCCATCTCCACTTGGAAAGAATTCAGAAGCTTCTGCCTTGTAAGGATCAGCGTCTCCCCTGTTCACCGCCACAAGTGGGCTTGAAGGGAAAAAGGAACTTGTGCCATTGGGTGCACCCTGACTTCCTGCCACCAATAGGGCAAACGCCACAGCCGGTAGTAACCCCTGTATTCTCATCATACACGGTTTCCTGTTTCTGCAATGAACAGTACAAAAATGGAAGCATGAAATTATGGGAATTCAGATGAGATCATAATTACGCCTGAGAATGGATAAAATGGAAAGTCGACTTTGTTTTCTGAAGGCGGAGAACAAAAAATCCTCCGCCACGTTTTGTTTATCCATATATTGACAAATTAGAAACTTTTTTTAAAGAACATGTTAAAGATCGCCACCCACATTAGCGCATCGTCCGTATTTATGTCATAGAAGGAGAAGGGATATATATTTATTGGATTCTTCCTGTGTATAACAGACAATAAAGTAATAGAGTGTGTGGCGTAATACGCCAAGAGCTTGAGTCATTCTTTAGCTAATACATAAAAAAATTTGCTAAGCCGTTTGAGCGGTCTTTAGCGTACGCCACCTCTATTTTTTGCTGTTCATGCAACAAAACACACACTTTTTATGGCACTCATTCATTATATAAGGGATATTGGAAAGTTTTCTATTTTCAGTGCAGTTATGTATTTAGATATTCGCCACTCATATAGGTTGACTAGAGTGACTGTTGCTTGAAGGGAAGTAAAATAAGGAGAAGAAAGAAAAAGCTTGTTTGGGTACTTTGACGCTTGTTTATACCTTCCTTTCTTGCCACTGCCCATATTTCCCCCTCACCTCTCTTACCATCAACAGTTAACTTCACATGCAAATATGCATTTCATTATACAGGTAGTAATTTTGTAAAACATCTAAATTTTGCCTACTGTCATTTTTTGCAAACTCTAGTCCATCTAGTCTTATATAAGTTTGCACTGACTATGAGGTAACTGATTTTTGCGCGGTGATATGGTCGTGATTACCTATTATCCCTATCGCATAATCTGTGTGTGGTTAGTTGGGGAGGTGGTTGTAGTTGATGCGAGATGCAAATGTGTCTGCCTACTAGTGTGACAAATACCGATAAAGATGAACACAGTTGCTTTGCTGCTTTGATATACTGGTCTCGCCTACTTGACTACCAGTTTCCCTTTCGTCTTGGTTCTCCGTCGTCCACTTGACGCTTTCCATTTCCTTCCTCTACACTGAGTGAGGATGAGTAGGTGCGAGTTATTATGTCCCATTGTCGTCTTACTGATGTGGTGTAGCGCAATAAAAAGTACGATGACTACATTTTATCTGCTACATTTAAAATATTTCAGTCCTCGCTGTCCTGCCATGTAAATTGATAGGATACGCAGAAATGGTTCAGGTTGTGTGCATGGTCTGCGATGGTATCGTTATTACAGAAACAATATCATCCCTTCTTTTCTAATCTGTACTCCAATTGCGCTTAATTGATGTAGACTTTTATTGCAAAGGCGGAAACTCGTTAGCTATTTGCATTTGTACGGGATGCTGCTGTCGGATGATTTATGATTTCAAAGACTTAAATGTTTTACGTTTTGCTGTTACAAAAAGTCAACCCTATGCCATCGACATTTTAGTTGTAATTGAAAATGTTGCTGTAATTTGCAACCATGTTTGCTAGTTTTAGGGAGAGTATAATGTGGTATGCCGCCTGACACGCGACAATATAACCTTTGTTTGTGCATATAAGTTTAAGAAACTGAAATTTTGTAAGAAGGATTCATGTGACTGCCTGTGTGACATTTGTTCAGGTGAACTTAAGCTTAACTTTTAACATTGACATTGCATTTTCTAATTTTTACTATTCTTTGATCACTCGTCCTCAACAATGAAATACCCATGTGTCATGATCATAGTGTAAATTTGCCAATTTGAACAATAACAAGTTACTAGACCGAAAAGATATTTTAAAACTTATGCCGCGACTATCCACTTCTGCACGCAATGAGAAGACAATAGCGTATAAAAATAGAAATTGTAAAGTAATTGGAGCGAACAAATTTGAAGATTCTCAACATTTGGCTAAAATGCTTGAATACATTATGCACAACATACTTTTGTGCTGTAGGACAAAATTTAGTTGAATTTACCATTTGCCTGCTTGTGGCATGCTTGTTAATCCTGTTGCAAATTTTTACCCGATTCAAAAACGAAGCTACAATATTAAAAGTTTGTATATATGGAATATATGTAAATGATTTTTTCTATTCTATAAATAAAAGCGAAACGAGATCTATCTTTCGGCTTTATAAGCTAGTCAAATCGATGCTTTAAAGGCTTTTAGTGTGGACCATGATCGTGACTATAGAATGAGCTGATGTCTTAATACAAATGAAACTTTAGCACATTTTTTTAAGAAAGTGGAAACCTGCTCGTATGTAAATTATTATTAAACTCATTACATATATATTAGTGTTTGCATGTCACTTATATCGTTTTGACAGTTCATTTATACCTATCCCGTGATTGTAACACGCTATAAATATAAGTTATAAAACTTGCTTGGTTGATGCTACTTTGCATGGTTCAATTCCGCTTTCACTTTCATTTTCGTGACTATGCAATTTTTTCGTGAATGTACTCTCCTAACTTTTACGTGTTCCAAGAGAAACCAAATAATTTTTTAAAAAGTGAGTCTTACCTGATACAAAATTTCTGATGATTTTGTTGCAAGTTCGGTTCCAACTTGTTCCAAGCGGACACTTAACTAATTGGAGTCTCCACACACTGAGACTTTTATAACTTATGTAACGTAGTTGGTAACTTGAATCGAACTTGTTTACTTTTATTACTGTGGACTGTCACCTCTTTGGCTCACAGTCGTCAACTGATATGCTCCCTTCATTATCCTTTGTGTATTTATATATCAAGTGAAACTTGGCAGTATCCCTACAAACCTACATATGTGAATTGTGGGATATGCAAACTGCACACTTATGTTGAAGATACTTAACAAGCAACGAAATGCACTACATGTGTGTGTAATGTATACCGGCTGAGTAGCAGGGCCCTGGTCCCACGACGTAATGTCATCTTGTGTATTTTGCGTTGCTGTTAAAGGCAGAGGCGATAATATGCTATTGTCAAAATTCCCCATTTGATGCTGCAATAATCATTGCTCTCCTGTTAGTAACATTTTGCTCATTACGTCGCGGATCTTGTAGAATATGCGTCATCAACTCGTCCTACCTCACCATGTGTAGCATAACCATCAATCCCTTATTAACCCCTTCGTCATTCTTGTAAGCAACTTTAGGGAGGACTTACTATTTACGTTGAATTGATGTGTGCTATATGCTTCCAAGGCGCGTGTACTTGTTTGCGATTCCTTCTCGCGACTTGGGGAATTCCCCATCCCACAATGGTGTCTAGAGTTGTGCATTGTGCATGTGCACTTATTTTTCTGTAGCGTATTATGTGCTGGCTGAGTACTTTTTTTTACTTACCCTTTCATCAAGAACGACCGCAGCAACGCAAATTTTTCCCTGTACAACGAACCATATCTAACTATGTGTTTATAGTAGTGGTGCCTCCACATAACAACACTACACTAACGCTGGTATACGAATGAGTGCTTCAATCACTGTCAGATTTTTATGGGTTGTTAGGTTCTTGGTTCTCAGGGGTTTTTTCGTGATTATGTAACAACTCACCTATCAGCGTTGTGCATCACAGACATTACTCTTTTTTTGCTATCGTTAAATCCTGTTGAAATGAGGGCTGGATTGTCCCTTCAACGAGGATAGTCTCGCCGGATTTCCCCGTTGAAATAGGACAAAAGTGTAAATTTTGTTTTTAAACAGAATCCTTGTTGAATATAAAAATAAAAGGGTCAATATACTATCATTTCTATTTTCGTCACATGGACTTTTAGGCATTCCTATTAATCAACTTATAACTTTGCTTTCGGTTAAACCAGTCAGGGATAATTGAGTCAGTCAGAAGAAGTAATTGAGTTAATTTGATAGTTAGGTGCTATTATGAATTGTCGAGGTGGGTTTAGAGGGGTGGCGGCGTGGCGGTGATCGATAGTTTAATTATGGAAAGAAAGAAATATTACGAAATATGAAGAGGAAGGGTACGTTTCACAATTAGGCAGTTCCCAGCTAACAACTCATCCCTGTTCTTACAAATAAAGACGTGGGAAAACACGTTGTATCTTGTTTTGCTAGTCCCGTGTCATTGTGTATAAATTATGCAGATCATATTATATAATAGCTCATTAGACTAGCTTGCGATGACGGTCGATTCGTAGAACTAATTGTAAGCAGAAAAGCGCAAGAGGATGGTATATGAATGTATACAAACAAAAGTGATTGCTCCAAGATTACAATGCAAACTATGCAGCGTGTTAGTAGGCTAACTGCACATTAGTGCACATGTTTGGGGAATCCTCGTCGTTCCTCATCATCCTCCTTCTTTTCTAAGATTAACTCTAACTTCTTTCGCACATGCTATGTACAAATGGGAATAGAAAATGAATGTGCAAATTGTCCTGCAATTATATTAGATCATACTGCACAGCTACAAGCTTCGGGTTGTTACTCTTAAGTATGATCACGAGTCAAGTCAGACCGGTTCGCTGTATGTAAAGTATCACGTATAGTATGTAATGCAATGTGCACAAACAAGAATGATGTCATTTGGATATGTGAGGTTTCAGATTAATAGTAAATAGGGGGATAGCTTTTATCGCTGTACTGCATTTATGATTGCTGCTTCTAACCTCTTTTAACCGGCACGCAATACTACTTTCAGCAATCTGTATGTGTTACATAATAATAAATTAACATGTTTCTGTGTTTTATGGAGGATTTGAAACTATTAATGGATTTTGTAGTTAAGTAAACTCAATACTAAAAATCCTAACTAATTATATAATTATAAGAAGTATGTATACAGCAGTCATATCACCAGAATTATGTCAAAAGGACGTTGCGCTGCTGGTTTGCTATTGATATCATAAAATACGAATGTAAAATGCGACACGTTCATCTGTTGAGCCGTATTAAAATCAGGAAATCAATAATTCAACTTTCAAATACCTGCCAAAGCCAGTATTACAGTATTAGCAAAACTAATGCCACATATCTACTAATTTTGTGCTGGTTATTTACTATTTACTATCTCTTTTTTCGACGTGGGCATTAGTAGTGTTTAATTTGTGTTAACTAAAATTGCCTAAAAGCATTGTATTCAGGAAATTGTTTGGTTTGATAATCTGGTAAACTAGAAAGAAAAAGATCAACAACCATGTAATCCACGTGGGACAGTGAGAAACATGCCTGGGAAGGATGCAATTAGAATTCCTACTAATAATAGTGGCAAAAAGTTTGTTTTATCGCGTGATCCCGTTCTCAGCCGTATTATTATTACTAACTTGCCAAATCTTTGTTTATTTCTTTTTAATGCGTAAGTTGACTATTTTTGTGAAAACTTTCTCCCGGATCTTCATCATTTGTCAAAAAATCACATTACTACGGTCTACGATCACAGAGCAGTTTTTATGACTTCGTTTGCTTTGGTTATGTTGAGTGTAATTTTTTGTTCGCATTAGTTTTGAGGTTCCTTTTTTGCACGCTCTCTGGCTGCACTGCATGGGTAGATTTAAGCATACGCAAAACGGATTTTAAGGCTCCCTTTTTCACAATGACATAATATTATGGGTTTGCACAATGATGCAAGAGATCCGTATACAGGTCTTTGACAGCTATCGTTTTGTTACAGTGAAGCGCAGTTATAGTTTATCCTTTCTTTGTCTCCTACACACACACACCAGCTATATCTGCCTCAATGTTTCACTTCAATGGCGAAAAATTTAAGGATGTTTCAGTACTAGTACGCAAACTTCAAACTCATTGCTTTTTCACAAGCACATTCCCAACCCCCCCCCCTTCAAATATTACCTACTCACCTTTTCCACGTCGGTGCGTCTCATGATGATGTTAGTGTTGTTACTTGCAATCACATTCCCTGCGTAGCGCACGAGGACATTCGTGTCCGGTAGATCTTTTCAGGTGAGTCATAAGAGCGACCCCCAAGACCCAAGGACTCACTTTCATTTTCAACAAATTGTTTTCTCAATGGCTGTAGTGTTGTTATGATCGGAAATTCCGCAAAAGCTGAAATGGCATTGAAAATTACAGGCTAGCTGGGTACGCGTTCCTCACTGGAATGTGTATCCGCCATTCAGGGACATTATGGAGCCATTTACAGGAATCCTTCCCCAGGCTATTTTTTTTAACTAACAGATTTATCTTTGGATTTAGTTTGTTGGGGCGTACGCCCCGTTGAATGTTCGGTCATCGGTGCCTAAATACTTTTAATGGCACCTGTCAGGAAACTGAAGATTTCCTTCATGTTCTTGTGATACAGGGCGTAATGCTGAATACAAATAGAAGCGACTTTTATCATTTCAATGATACAGCTATGGATTGGGATTGTATCCAGTCTTTTTGAGGGGTTGGTTTGTACGGAATGCTTATAATGTAACAACTTTTGCATTCATATGTTGTCAAGTTATGATAGGAGACGATTAAATTCAAATTGAAAGGATTTTTTGAGTAAACATTGCGTGATGCATATGGGATAGCAGTGTGCGCCAGTGTGCCACCCGTAGTACTACTATGGATTGCATAGCCTATTCACAATTTGCATTCAATTTTTCATGTAAAATTAAATTTTCATTATAAGATGGCTGAGTAAAAGTAAACTGTCATCAGTTTATGGAGTTGCTAAATTCTAAATTCACTTTCTCATTAAGCATGTATAGTGTTATTTCTATGTTAGTTATAAATTCAATGTACCTCTACCTGTTTTTACCGTCTTCTCACTCAAACATTGTGTAAAATATCTGTGCAGTGATTTGGAAGAGACAACCAGCCAGAAATGGATGATGCAATATTGGCCGAGTGCTCTGACGAAGAGGAATTTAATAGAATTGGATGTTCGGTATGCTGATTGTACCCGGAACAGAATTTATAAAGTTTTTGAAAAAAAAATTGTTTACCTGATTCTAATGAAATTTCTTGATTTCCATATTTAGTATGGGAATACGTGGTGCCCGAAGCTTGAGGAAGTGGAGACTCTGTACCAGCGTCTCAAAAATGAGACTTTTCTTGAGTTTCAGTGGAAATGTCCCGGAAGGCGGAATCCCAACGAAGAGCAAAAGACATCAGAAGAAAGTGAAAAACCGGTTGTGGAAGCAATGTAAGTTGACTGTTATTGATTAAATATATTGTGTTCATTTTGGAATCATGCGATTGCTTATAAATTCAATTTGATGACTACATAGGAATGTTTCCGGAGCATACGACTTCGACTTTGATGATGACGCGGGCCCCGTTCCTCAGAAACTCTCGTCAAAGGGTAATACGCCAAAGAATGTTACAAAGAAGAGGACAACTCTTGCAGGAATTGTGGCAAATATGGAAAAGCACAGAATCATGGACAAGCTGGGAACGGATACGTCTCCGTCAAAATCTACAAATAATTAATGTATTTGTATAGCGTCTGGATGGATAGATATTGCATGTATACAGTGTTTCGCGGTATTTGTACTGCTGTGGTTGTTATCATTTCATTACACGTCCATTTAAATTGTGTGGCAAACTGACAAAGTGAAATAAATGTGTTATGGTATGGGAAACCAAGCATGGATTATGAAAATTTCTGTTGGCATTTATAAAAGAGATAAATATCCATATTGGCCACACGGATCTGCATACATATTATATTGAGATTTGACTATATATTTAGTTTCATTCTCATATTCCATAGGCGCATGAGGCATGAGGTAGATTCCGGAAAATTAATACTAGCTCTGTCGCACGCACCGCAGGATGAGTTTTTGGTAGATATATGAGACGTATAAGTTGGTCGAAGACGTTGCACTTGAGGTACATAAAGCGGAAACTATTAATCCTGTCCATAATACTCTTGAACGTACAAATCGCGGTAGGCCTGTTTGCGTGTAAAATAGGGGCGTTCTCAAAGTTAGTAGCAGTA
>JAANSN010001621.1:0-31562 GCA_036850665.1 Dicranocentrus wangi
CTTTTAGTAACAAAGAAAAATTTGCATTTTGCAATATCGCAATTTATACCTTTTTGATTGGGATCTTCGTATCCAAAATGTGAAATGAACGTTTGCATATCAACTTCTCAAACATCAGGCGCTATGAATAAGGTCCAATAATTCTGTTTCTTTGATTAAGTTTGCGTGCAGATCTGCCAATTAGCGATTCCACTTTTTACAAACGTGAGCTTTAATTTAACGTGTAAGTAAAGTAAAAAGTAAACAAAGAATACTACAGTTCAATATAGAATCGTATCATACATTAGTGAGTGACACTCCTCACTCTTTACTTGTTTTTATACTTACTTTTATACTTTTTTGTACATGAAATAATAATCAGTTTGAGTTTTTTACTTGGTTTTCTGAATTGCATTATTTCGAGGCAGGTCGTGCTTACTGCGGTAATATTATATTATGCTTTATTGACTGTTTTATCTCACTGCGCCATTTAAATAGCATTAGCATGTCAACAGTTGTGTAGATATAAGTATATATGCATTTTCATTGTCCTATATTATATTTTAATGACTTTATATGGTGACTGACAATCCCACTATTCATTGATGTTGATTCACTAGAAACATGTTATTATCCGCTTGTTTTTGTCGAGGAGAGCTCACATTTAATGCGGAAAGATGGTTGACATTTTGGGAAAAAGGAAATATAACCCGGTTGTTCTGGAATGGTCTAAGGGTCGCTTGCAATATATGGCCAATCTCCAGCCTCTATTTAAAATACAGGGTACACTGTTGTGATTGAAATTAATTATTGATGTAAATAGATAATTACTAGCTGTGTGCCATCTTACAGAACAGTCTACCACCCAATTTCCATTGACACGAGGTGTGCTTCCGCGTCCTTCCAATAAGGTATTGGTACATCGATCGACCCACCTAAACAAACCAAAAATTGATGACAAAAAATTATCTCTAAACCGTTTTCTGTGTTTACTTGCAATGCAATAAAAGTTGCTTAAAGCATATTTCTATTTTTATTACTTTTTGATAGAATATTTTACTTAAGCATTTTTACTTTTAATAGAAAATACTTCCGCAAGTACACGTCCGTGAACGTTTTGTGCATGTAAATAATTAGGGATTGTTTAAACTTTAAAAATCATAAAAAAATTACCGGTCTGGTTTGCACACCTTACCACGCATAAAAATCACAGTACGTGCAGGGAATTCCTCATAAGTTGAGCCCGTCGATGATGGCGTTTAATTAGACCTGGAATTAAAGTGCATGCATACATAATATCATGTTTTAGCTAAAAACGCAGTTCATTGCTGACAACGTATTGCCTATAAACATCGGATGGAACGGCCTTGATTTCAATTCAAGATGCTCAACTGCATAAAGTACGGCCGATATCATTTCGTGCTTCACGCATGTTGCACTGGCTGGCACTGGTAATAAAAGAATTTAGGCGTGATCCCGGAGTGTAATGTATCATATTAATATAACCATTCTCACTCTCTTTGCACACTTGATTGGGTTTTGTTAAATACGATTTGCAATGGAAATGTTACGGCAATATGATTCTAAATCTATTTCTATTATTCTAATAATATATTTTACTACATGTTATATAGTAAAATCAGTGAACATGTGCTGTAACTCATAATAACTTGTACATTGTAGTATTACCAAAAGTACACTGTATTCGAAGTGAACTAAAATAATCACACTTGTATCTTAAAATGTTATTACGTACCAAATTGGCAAGTACAGGTCTTAAAACTACCTACAAGCCACTTCTCTACATTTACATTATTATAAATATTGACCGTTCAAGCGTCAAATGAATCCACTTGTTGAGTGCAAATAAATGTTTTCCATGTTCTTACCCTTTGCAATAATGAACTCTAATTTACTATGATCATTGATCTCGCTGGAATTGCGAATGCGATTGGAATAAAACAATCGAAGCCTGGTTAAGGTTGCCTGCTGATGCATAAAAATTTGCACTAGTTTGGATGTACCTCCATCCAACCACCACCACCTAATTCCAGCGTAGTCCAAAATTTATTACTGGCTTTAACTTGAATTATATGCATAAAACTCTTCTTGAAACTGGGATTCCTGTTCATTTTGATTTTGAATTGGAAGTTTGTTATACGCAATCAGCATGGCTTCACAAATTCACTTTTGCACCATTAACAAGTTTCTTAGTTTCGTGGGTTTATCATGTCTTTTCGCTTTAGTTTCACAAGTTAACACACAGGACATATTTGATTTTATTATCGGTAATTACTGAGGATCTTCTATTTCAAAAATTAAACTATCGAATAAATTCAGTATTTGTATGAGTGAAGTTATACAAGCTCAAAATATTTGCAGTTGGGGGTGGTACAGCAGGATGTGTGCTAGCAAATCGACTGTCAGGAAATGGATCATTTAGCGTTCTACTTTTGGAAGCAGGTGGAGTTCCAACTTATAAAATGAATATCCCTGCTTTGGCACCAACATTCCAGCATTTTTCTAACGTTACTTATCAGTACACGTCCGTTCCTCAAAAACGGGTTATGCATAGCAGCGGTGGGGTAATTAGCATAATATTTCTGATGATACAGTGTGTCTAGTGTGCGGTAAATAAATCTGTGAAAAACATGGAATTTGCTTGATAAACATTTGGATTTTAATACGGAAATTAGATTGGGAACATTGTTCTGGGAAAAGGACTCGGGGGATCAAGTGCTGTTAACAATATGATTTGGACCAGAGGCAGCCCACATGCATATGATAAATGGGCAGAAAGGTTAACTGTTTAAGCGTAAAAAAACCAAACTTCAGCGCCCGTAAATTACTGAAAGTCTGTATCCTTTGATGTATTGCAGAGCTGGAGATGAAAGCTGGCAATATTCAAACCTGTTACACTACTTCAAAAAGTCAGAAACCTATCTTGGGGAGTATCCATCGGGTTTGTTTGCCTTCACTTGTGACTTTTTCTTAAACCACATTAAAACCCTGCTCTAAATTGCAGTAATTGGGAATATTATTATGATTCAATGTTTTAATTGATATATTTTTAAAATGCAGATCAACACGGATTTCATGGGCACGTATCCGTGAGCTATCAAAAGTACGCCCCCGGTAGAGATATGTGGTTGGCGGCCGGGAGGGAAATTAAATATAAATTGTGGGACCCTAATGGACCACAGAAAATCAGTTTGTCAAATAAAATTAAAGCATATGAAAACTATTGGTTTCTCGTAATTAGTAATTTAAAGTGAAAAAATCTAATTGTTCCGACTCAGGTTTTACGCCAGTGGAGTTTAGTAAGGAAGCTGGACGTCGAATAAGCTCCTTCACGGGATATATAAAGCCTATTGAAGACAGGGACAATCTGAAAATAGTCACTAACGCACACGTCTCACAAGTGGTAATGTATATAAAAAGTCAACCGTGTTCACAAGTTTTGCATATGGCCTGAGCGTTCGTTGTTACTGTATATTTGTAATCAGCTTTTTGATGGAGACGCAGCCACAGGAGTGAAATACACTTTGGACGGTGCTTCCAACCCCGAAACTGACGCAATAACCGTTTTTTCCAAGAAAGAAATTATTTTAAGTGCCGGCACTTACGGTTCCTCAACTTTACTCCTCAAATCCGGCATCGGTCCTAAAGAAGTGCTGGCTCAGGCTGGAATAGAGATGGTGAAAGAGCTTCCTGTTGGGCGCGGCTTAGCCGACTACCCAGTTCTCCCGTTACAATTTTTAATTAACAATCATGAAGTGGTGTACAACCCAGATAGGGATCTAACCCCGGAAAATTTCAAGCTTTTTATGAAGACTGGAGAGGGTCCTTATAGCACATCGGTTGGCTGCGCTGGTCAAGCGTTCATTGCATCTTCTGTCGCACACCAAGAAGGACAGTCAGGTTGGGCTGATATTGAACTAACATTGCAGTCTCGGTCGGTACCACTAGCTCCATTTGAAAATGCGACCATAGCCCCATGGGAAACTCCAATACGAGTGCTCCTTTATCTGACAAGGAGTAACAGCAGTGGAACTGTGACACTTAACCCGCAAGGTTTAAACAGTGATCCTGTAATTGATTTTGATATTTTTGCAGACCCTTCTGATGAACAAATATTTCTGGATGGTAATAACTAGTTATTTTTGGATACGTCGATACTGGGGGGAGGGGTGAAAACATTTGTGAAATTCGAATTATTATGCATCCTTTTAGTAATTTTGCATTTATTACATTTGCAATCAAGGTATTAACGTCGCCCTCGAGGTATTCCTTAAAACGGAAACATATCGCCAAGTGGGTGCCAGATATTTGCCAGACTCTCTCCCACAATGCCGTGGTTTTAAATTTAGGTCTGAAGTGTACTGGCGATGTTACATTAGGGAAATGCTGAGGGTTGGCAATCATCCAACGGGAACGTGCAGCATGAATACTGTAGTGGATTCATCATTAAGGTTTTTCAACTTTACCTATTCTCTCTTTTGCACTGTTCAATGGGTCTTAATGTGTACCGATACATGCGTTTTCTCCATTATTCAGGGTCATTGGAATAAAACGATTGAGAGTCGTAGACGCCTCCATCATCCCTGTACAAGCCGGAGCACATTTACAAGCAGTGGTGTATGCGATAGCTGAGAAAATTTCGGATGATATTTTGCGAGACTGGGGAGGTATTTAGCTGTCCCCAGTCGAAACGATAATTTATTAACTGTTACTTATTTTGTAATTAGGTGACTATTAAATTAAAATTCCGTGTTAAGTATAAACAAATTCGAAACAGATATATTTAAATTCTTCAAACATTTAGCTTATAGTGTCACAATAATATTTAAGCATGTTTTTACAACACCATTAATTGGCAGTTGAGTAAAATATCCTCTCGCAGAAAAACAATGTTGTCCAGCATGTAGAAAACAAAATCCATATAATAAACACAGGTAAGAACATTCTAAATTGGCAGTTGAGTAAAATATCCTCTCGCAGAAAAACAATGTTGTCCAGCATGTAGAAAACAAAATCCATATAATAAACACAGGTAAGAACATTCGAATATTGATATAATCCGGTGGCGCGATTAGTGAAGAATGATCAGTTTTCTGAAGCAATTTCTTTCTAAGCAAGCCACCCCACTGGGACCACTCTTCCCACAGGGTTTGTAATCCAGCGTCAAACAGTCTTCTTGAAGTTACCATCATCCACTCGGAATTTACCGAGTAAACGTTCCAGTGGTAGAGTCGCTTGTTCAGAGTCTGCGTCACACTGTAGCATTCGTAGTTCATTGTGGGAGAAATACTGTCAAGTTCATTTTGGAGTACGAGCCGGTTCATGTTGTCCACCTGGGATTCAGACTGAAATGCCAATTTTAAATTTCGATTTGTATCTATATATCTCGCCAAAGTTTCCCATTTGTGATGGTTAAATGGGAGGCTAGTTTCGTGGAAACTGTCATTGAGTCGTGTGGACAGATTTGCAGACTGAAACTCGGCTTGATATGCCTCAAAAGGCGTTACTATCTTCCCGGTAGTATACCATAAGATTTTGAAGGTCGCGTCGAGAAATTCCTTAAGTGTTCCGAATGGCTTGGGTGGAGGTGGGGCAACAGTTACTAGGCTGATAAGCTGATTTCCGTAAATACAACACAGGAGGAAACCACCACTGATTGGAACTAGGTAGTGCCAACGGTAAATTTTATCATGGCCGAGAATGGCTACAACAAATATATAAAAGCCGTTGAGCACATTTACCTCATTAAAAACAAAAATATTGGAGCAGAGAAGCCCCCCTGAAAGTACAACAATGCACACAGACACCCATACTTCCGTTTTGAATGGCTTAAGCCACTTTGAGTAGTCAAGCGGATGATTTGTCGACATTTCATTGAGCCCAGAGGAGTTGCAGTAGAGGAGTGACTGGGACTCAAATTGGTAAAAGTGGTATTTCCCAATATCAATCAAGGATATGTTCTCGTAGCTCAAGTGGGCTATTGGCAAATCAATTATTGGAGCTGTCAAATCATGATTATATTTGGAGTAGTTCTGAAGGGTGTCCAGTACAATGCTAAAGTTATGTTGACGAGACAAGGACAGTACCATCATGACCGTCGCCGTACAGTAAACCATCAAATTCTGCACAATGTCATTACAAGCGTAATGATTGTCAGAATGGAACTCCATGTAGTTCTCCCTGTCGTAGATGATTGTGGGGATTTGTCCGCCGCTGAGTTTCCAAAAGTGAGTGCGATGGAACTGGCGTGGATCGGCAATTGCTAACGAGAGTTCCCCTAGTTCTGTGGTGGTGGTAGTACTGGAGCAAAATTCACTGCCGACTATTGTCACTGCGGAGGAGTTTCTATTGGTGTCACAAGGCACGCTCAATATCATTTTTGTAGCTGGAAGATAAGTTTCGAAAGTGGAGAATTTCCACGAATTGTCCACATCTTCAGAAGACAGAGCGGCGCCCCTGGAGAGAAAGATGAAGAGGGTGGAAGGCTTCATGGCGTACCATAAAAATGTGCTGAGTGTGTGGGACACTGAATGAGGTAGTTGGTGGGATGGAAGTAACGTGATTGAAGTGATGATGATGTTAATTTGCTCGGAATGTTGGCGCCCGGATTGTCTTATTAAATCACCATTTTGCACCTGATGAGTGGCATTAATAAATCTGAAGGACAGTATTATTAGGTTGTCACAGATTGAATAATCTACCATCGTTTCACTGCCACACATTGTGCTAGCCACTGTTAAATCAAACTGCGAATATATAATATGCACTGTATATTTGTCAGGTGTGGCACAAAACAAGTCAAATGTTGCTAAATCATTGAGTTTGCTGCTAGCTAATCCAGTGAAGAGATATAAGGATAATGTGGTTACTAAAACTGCCTCAAAATTCATTTCCATGAGGAAAAGGTCTTGCGGGCTACGAACTGCAGCTGGAGCTGACATTTCAACTGCAACTTGGTCGCGTCATCTGCCTTAAATTAAGTGTTATTTATCTTTACGAGAACAGCGATATTGCAACTAAATACGAATTACAGTGGCACTCATGTACCACTCTATTTTAACTTTCTGTGAGCCTTCAATAGAAAATAGCACTCTATTCTTCAACGAAATGACATTCTTCCATCCAGCATTATCATTTTATTGTTGTTTATGTAAGTAAACTTCTCAAAGACGGTTAAATAGGCAAAAGACGACACTAAACATATAGCACAATGATGAGGACCTGGACATCGGACAATGGTTCATACGGACTGAAAGTACGATTATAGGATGTAAGATGTAATAACAAATGACTGTTCTCTTTATGGAATGCTTGTCAACTTTACAACTATATTGATTGGAATGCAAAGAAATGCAAATACATGCTTTAAAAAATTGTGCTTTGTCCGAGGACAAAGACGATGAAATTGGAAGTTACAAATGCTCTTCATATTGACGTTTACAACTTTATTAGGCTAGAATAAGTAGGTAAACAGAGGCAAATGTACCATCCGTTTTACTACCGCATAATAATTGTGTTGTAATAAGATGCCAGTAGAACGCTTGTATTTGTATTGAAATTGACAAGAAAACCAACTTAACTAGTGAGAAGCATCACTGCAGTTTACAAAAAGGGCTTATTGACTGACTGACTGAAAACTGAATCCTTACCTTAATATCTGGTAGCACATGGTTAGTCATTTTTAAACTTATGTTATCCAATTAGGTTTTATCGATTTATTGGATAGCTCAAGTCTGCCTGTAGTGTGAATTTTCAAAAATGTCCAATTCTATGCACGTTTTAAAATGCGAAAATCAGGATTTTCCTTTCCATACCAAATTGGAAAATATTGCAAGCGCTACTAGAAGAATCCACGCGCTGGCGCAGCCCTCGTCCGTTCTCATTCTACTTTGGTTTTGGTAGCCTTATGACAGACCTTTAGGTAGCTGTAACTTGCATCCTTTAGCGTACAAAGTTTGTATTGCGCATGATTAACTAGCAAGGCTGCATGTGTACCTAAATAATAAGTAGCCAAAAATACATCACAAAACTGTCAGAGTGATGTGTACCATATTTTAATCTCTAAAAAGTTAATCACACACTCCTACATAAGCTTCCTATATTTCTAAACGATTTCTTAAGGGATTTCCATTAAGATCAAAATGTATTTCCCGGTTTCGCAAATATATGAAATATACCAAGGGATAAACCCTAAATCAATTTAACAAAACTAATTTTGCGGGTGTATCACAGGAACTTTTGTTGCCATTTTCTACAATTTCGATACTCGTGCTGTTATCGTGTGTACCATACCCATCTAGCTACAGCATTTTCAGTCACGCAAAACGGTTTCATGCATGCATCTTGCCAATTCGATAACACCAGTGATAACATTATTGCATTGATAAAGTGATAGGACTATCCGGCTAGATTTAAATCTACATGAGCTTTATTACTCGTCAAAATAGCAAAATTCAATTTTGCAGTTTACTTGTAAAAATATATATCCTTCGAAACTATTTTAGGACGTCTGCTAGGACGCGGATATACAATTTTTTCTTAATCCTGATCGTTTCTTTCTCCTTCAACATCCCCGTACACCCATGACATTAATATTACAATGATTTATGGCTGGAGTGGATTGCCAGACGGCTTAGAAGATTTCATATTTCAACAGATTTGTTTTATTGATATTGCTTAAATGCCTCAAATGAAGAGTATTTGTGATAGAAATACTATCTTCTACATCAAGCGATTTTTGTTTATGGTAGATTTTATACTATGATGGTAGTTCAACCTGAAACATGAGCGACAAAGACGAAACAAAGCATCATGATACTATGATAAAACATTGTCGACTCTTCAACCTTTTTCATCAACTTTGCTCAAGCGTGAAACATGATGTAAACTACGGATTGTGCGAGCTACGAATATTGGATAAATATATAGGTAGACACCAAGTTATCACTGCTGAATGATCAGCATTTAGGAAACCTACTTGACCATATAACACACCAGATGATATCAAATGTCCTGTCTTTAATTGATAATTGCAATACAACTATTTACGTGCTACCTGTTTGAAGGTAATCCTTTTTGGAATACGCGAATTTCCTTAAGACATATAAGGATGTTTTCAATCTCCGCTGAAACCTCTACGAAAGGCTTTATATAAGATTATGTCATTGTTCAATGAACTTCAGTCCAGACTTATACTACGAATCGTATGCATCGCTTAAATACAGTTGCTCTAAGTAAATGTAAAGATGAAAGGTTCATTAAGTAATAATAAAAAGGTGTACTGCTGTTTGTGTGTGTTGTTGGTTTCCCCGTTTGCGTTAGGGTTTGATCAAAAGTTTGACTTCATTGTTGGTGCGTATATACCTACATTTTTGAAATACATATATCCTCTATTACATACACTTTGAGGTGGTTTTCGAAAATTATCGAAAATTTTGTGTGGTACAGTGGGAGGAGGCACGTCTGGAGCAGTGGTGGCAAACCGCTTGTCAGAAAATGGAAAATTTGACGTTCTGTTACTGGAAGCTGGTGGCGTCCCTCCAGAGTTTATGTATGTGCCTGGATTGGCCAAATCCAATGAATTGATTCCAGAACGTACTTTTCAATTTCAGTCAGTACCTCAGAAGAGAGCAGCACTGGGAAATAATGGAGTATGTTACATTTTGAATACTGTTTTTAATTGGTAGCCACTCTTCACTATACAGTATAATTAGTTTACTACACACAATCGTGGAGACAAGGGAAGTTTTGGCAAGTTAAATTAGTACCTTTAGTGTGCGTGTCTACTGTCTACCTTGGTCTTTAGAAAACGGTGGATACTTGTAAATTGCAATGGCAATAATATATAAATGTATGTATCTCCGTCCCTGTAGATTGTTCCAATTCGTCTTGGACGCGTTCTCGGAGGAACCAGCGCAATAAACTACCTATTTTTTAATCGTGGTAGTCCCCACGATTACAACAACTATGCAAACATAACCAAAGATGACAGTTGGAGTTACACCAACATGCTTAAATACTTTAAAAAGTCAGAATCGTATCTGGGGCAGATCGGGGAATACCCTTCGAGTATGGATTTACGTAAATCACAAGAATTGTAAGACACATTTAAAATAAAATAGCATCCATATATTTTTTGCATTTGTACTTGTATAGCACAACATGGATATGAAGGTCCTATAACCGTCAGCAATCATAAATACGTCCCCGGAAGACAGGCATTTTTAGCAGCCGGGAAGGAATTGGGATACAGTATTAAGGACCCAAATGGACCACAAACAATTAGTTCGTAAAAACAAACTCAATTCATGCACTAGTGAGTGATATGATGCTTGAATCTTTAAAGATTTATTTATATCCAAGTACAGGTTTTACTCCGATCGAGTTCAGCACTAGATTTGGACGTCGTGTGAGTTCCTACATTGGATATATCGAGCCAGTCCTACGTTCGAACTCAAGAAAGAACTTGAAAATTCTGACGAATGCGTTTGTGACCCAAGTGGTACGTAAAATTTTACATGTCAAACAAATGTCACTTGCACGTTAGGACCCAACTGTACTTTGAGTTTACTCAGATTTTTGAAGGGACCACCTGCGTCGGAGTGAAGTTCACTATAAATGCAACTCAAACTGGGGTGGGTGACAAAACCGAAACTGTATACTCTACGAAGGAGATCATAATCAGTGCGGGTGCAATAGGTTCACCAATGCTCCTAATGAAATCTGGAATTGGGCCTAAAGAAGTTCTCAAGAATGCTGGCGTTCCCTTGCTAAAGGAACTTCCAGTCGGGTGATTTTTTTATTCAAGAGCTGATTTTTTATAATTATTTTAGTTTTTTGTTTTTTAGACTTAATTTATCTTGTTATTTTATTATTTTATTTTTTGGGGTTTCTTTAATTCCTACTTTATTTATTAAGGGTCAATCTCCAGGAACATCCCATCGTACCTCTGCACTTTGTGCTTAATGACAAATCCTTGGTGTTTGACCCACAAAAGGACTTAACCAAGGAAAATTTTGATAAGTTCCGAAGGCGTGGTGAAGGTCCTTACACGTCTGTGGCAGGTTTTGATGGTCAAGCTTATCTGGCTTCTCCAATTGCAAAGAAGGACGGGAAACACGACTGGTCTGACATTCAGATAGCGTTGTCCTCCGTCAACACACGACTTCCCAGCTTTGCCAACGTGCAACTAGCTCCGGGAGAAACTACCATTATCACCAATGTTTATGCTAGCAGGGCCAGGAGCAGGGGAACCGTGAAACTGAATCCAAAAGGAATTCATGAAGCTCCTCTTGTTGACTATAACTATTTGTCGGACCCAATTGATGAGCAAATTCTTTTGCACGGTACGATGAATCTAGTTTAGAACCAATACTAGCTTAAACCGAAGGTGGCTTTAAAAGGTTTTTGTTTTTACTATTTACAGGGATAAATGCTACACTCAATATCTTTGAAAACACGGAAACCTATCGAAAACTTGGAGCAAGATATCTGTCCGAACCGGTACCTGTCTGCCGCCGATTTAAATTCAGGTCGGAAGCTTATTGGAAGTGTTACATTAGGCAAGAATTGATCACTGGATTTCATCCTACCAGTACTTGTAGCATGAATGCTGTCGTCGATTCACAGCTCCGGTAAGTGCCATTTAGATGGATTGATACTTTAACATTTTAAATTCATTAAAAAAAACTTTTACCCTTGTCGCGTATGTTCAGAGTGATTGGAATGAAGCAGTTGAGGGTCGTCGACGCAAGTGTTTTTCCAGTAATTTTGAATACGAATCCACAAGCAGGCCTCTATGCCATTGCAGAGAAAACGTCAGAAGCAATTCTCCTGGNCAGTAATTTTGAATACGAATCCACAAGCAGGCCTCTATGCCATTGCAGAGAAAACGTCAGAAGCAATTCTCCTGGATTGGAGCTAATTATGTTATGACCGTATAACTTATTTTCTTCCATATATTTCAAAGCTTTATTCTTCTTGCAGGTTCAATGCTTATAGTTAATACATTATAATTATTTAATAATCCCATTTCCACCTACACCGTCAGCTTTTCATTGTCAGATTGAATTACTTTAAGTTGCAAGTAACAGTATTCCATAGGTATTAGTTAGTTGATAAAGGTAATTTATTATTATAGGATAACTCGTGGGGAATTGTTATTACACGTATTTTTTTAAATGTAAACCTAATGTCATTTGATTTCCAAAAAACCAAGGAAGAATCAATAAAGACCATCCCTGATGTTTTATGCTTACACTTTTGATTTGCTAAAACATTGTTAAAATAGGCATGAGATTTCCTGAGTGTAAATGATTCTTCTTCCATCAATTACTTAATTGCAAACCGTCAGCTTTTCATTGTCAGATTGAATTACTTTAAGTTGCAAGTAACAGTATTCCATAGGTATTAGTTAGTTGATTAAGGTACTTTATTATTATAGGATAACTCGTGGGGAATTTTTATTACACTTATTTTTTTAAATGTAAACCTAATGTCATTTAATTTCCAAAAAACCAAGGATGAATCAATAAAGACCACCCCCGTTGTTTTATGCTTACACTTTTGATTTGCTAAAACATTGTTAAAATAGGCATGAGATTTCCTGAGTGTAAATGATTCTTCTTCCATCAATTACTTAATTGCAAAAATTGTATCAAAAATCGTTGCTTTAAATCAACTTTATCCGTTATTTGCCCACCTTGGTTTTTTTAGCGTTCATAAAAAAGGTTCTCTTAGAGCCTTACGCGAAGTCCAGCTGCGTAAAATGTCATCCGAGGATTTTTCAGCTAAACCTAGGACTGGGGCCATGGTGTTTGCATTGGATATGCGAGGAATTACAGACGCATCAACTACCCGCAGTCCCTTAATGCCTAAAACCCTGCACAAATAAAGACAATATTTGATCCCAGTGCAACAATGGCGTTTGGGTGGAGTACAAAGTATGAAAATTGTTGCCTACCTTAGATTGGGATCAACAACAGCATTATCCCCCTCTCCCTTGCCCATACTACAAGTTCCAACGCCATGCATCCCATGGATTGAAACGTGCATAACGTGACATTTCCAATACTCATCCGATCGGAATTTCAGATGTGCACATTGTGGAAGTGAATTTGGAGGAATTCGCGCTCCTAGTCTTCGGAACTGGGCAGTATTTTCGTAAATGTTTAGGGTTTGCTTAATTCCTTCAAAGGTCATTTAATGAATGCATTACACCGTTTAGTCAAGTACACCATCTACACCGGTAGCCTTTGAACCGTTGAATTCTTTGAATATCATTCAATACGCTTACCATCAACCATTACAGCTACATCGTCCGGATTACTGAAAAACTGGAAGTCTATTACAGGGAGTCCTTCCACATCTGTAACATTTAAAGTAATTGATCCTCTGCTCTTGGGTCGGGTGATCATAACAAGTCCTCCGATCAGTGCTTCCCATTGGGCAGTGACATTCACCTGCCACGAATTTCTTGATCCCCTGCCAGAATCCCCATTAGCAATTCGCAACTGTATATCAGACCAAGCACCTCCATAGGACGACTTTTCCGCATACTTCGACGCAACGTAAGCTTGACCATGACCACCGATGAAAGCGAACGGTCCTGTAAAGAATAGTTTGTAACGTATTAAAATGTCAATATAATTTTCCCATTTCAATCAATGCAGCGCTTACCATATCCAAATCTATCATATATCCTCCTGGTTTCAGGTGTCAAATCACGTTCGCTTTCAAACACCATTGACCTATCATTAATTGCGATGTCCACGCTTGTAGAAATGTGTTCTTGAAAGTTCTGGCCAACAGGCAAATCCTTGACAAGTTGAATCTGTAAGAAGAAGTTGCCCAATAAAATGTACGGGCGGATTTTGCAGCTACAACTACCCTCTAAAAAATCTAGATATTTTTTCGAAAAGTACATTTGCGTGCTCCAAAACGAATTTAGGACCTATGCCCGACTTCATAAGTAGCAATGGCGATCCAATAACTCCGCCACTGATAATTACTTCCTTCTTCGCTGTAACAAGTCTTTGTTCATAAGTCTTCCCATTTAACTGATACATCACCCCTACAGCTCTATCTCCGTTGAATACGATCCTTTTAGCTTCTGCATTAGTCAGTATTTTAAGATTTTGTCGTATCCCCAGAATTGGTTTGATGTAGCCGGTGTAAGCACTAACGCGTCTCCCAAATCTGTGATTGGTTTCAATTGGACAAAAGCCTGGAATAGGTATTCACGGTTATAAATTAGTTACTGTTCTCATTAATAATTATTAATTTCATACTGTAGAATATTGTATAACATTATGAAACCGTGCTTATTTTTTGTGGGCCATTTGGATCGGCAACGGGATATCCTAAGGATTTTCCAGCTTCAAGCCAAACATCCACCATGGGTTCATATCGAGGTCGGGTTATGGTTATAGGTCCTCCATAGCCATGTTGATCTAAACAGGAATTGATCATTAGCTCTATATAAGATCTTACGATCTGACATTATATTCTGCGATGTATTTCTACATGCCTGATGGGAAGCTTCCCATGTAATTTTCCAACTTTTTGAAATATTTTAACATGCTAGCGTAGTTCCAACTGTCGGATCCCGTTATTGCCGCCCATGAGTCAAAGTCCATTGGACTTCCTCTATTGAATGCCATGCCATTGTGTGAGCTCGTTCCGCCAAGGGATTTTCCCACCCAGGTATCGAATATCTTTAAATGCGAATTATGGATTATATAGGTATGTATAACTATATCTTACCAACCCTTGTCAATTTAGTACTCCCAACTTACCCCATTTTCTAAAAGACCAGCATTTTTCTGAGGCACCGATGGAAAATGTTTCACTGTGCTAGGGTCATTCCAAAAAGTTGATCTGAGAACTGGAATGTCCAGCTCTGGATCGGGAATATCGCCTTCATGAATAACGAGCACGGTATGTTTTCCATTTTCGGAGAGACGGTTTGCCAAAACACAACCGGCTGTGCCACCTCCAACTTTAAAGAAATTTAATCAAATCAAATTCAGAAAGTTGTCTTCAAAAATGGCGTACACGTTGCAATCATGAAGTGTTAATCCATAATTTACCAATCACGAAATCAAAGGAATCTGTGAGGGGTTCTCCCTGGACCTGGATACTATTCCTTAGATTTTGTATTTGTACCACGAATAAAATCCATCTCGTGACCATTTGCATTTTTTGCTGGATGTTGAAAAAGTTTTACTAGTTGTAAATATTCGCTACATAAGTAATGTGACTAATAATCTTGAATTTGTAAACACTGGAGTGAAGAAAACGGGAGAACAGTTCCAATTGTGTAATTGAGTTTGGTTAACACAATAATAAAGTTGAACTAAACTAAACTAAACTGATATGCTGTATGCTGGCCAGTGGTTGATTTTATGGAATTCGTGGAATTCTTCAGTATTTACGTACGTAGTACTACTCTGTGGGAAATAAAAATGTAGGTAATATTTTTGTGGCTCCATAACTTTTGGTCTTAATCACTTGTAACTTAGGTGGATTATTTACAAGTACTAGTTTTTTTTAAATAGCTTGAGAATATCTCCATAATACACATTTTACTCACCTAATTTCATGGGGCACCTCCCATATTGATGAAAATCTGCATTCATTTTAGTACCTTTTGCAGGCGTGACTGCATTCATTACTAGTAGCAGTTTCCCAAATGTCTAACAAAATCTAACACAAACATCAGTTGGTGGAAGGACGTCGTTCCACCCACACCTTCCGGTTTGCATAACCTACATGATGAATTCACATCTTCAACAATAAAACAAGCTGATACGATACATCGTAGTCGTCGGTATATTACGGATACGCAATTAAACATCTAGTATGCTTGATTTAATAATGCACAATGGTGCATACAATGGCAATTAGTTAACGTTTAATTAACATTTATCACAACCCAGGCTATGCCAAAAGTTAAATAGCATTGGTATTGGTTTTGAAAATCTCGTTTTCAAGTATTCAGAAGAGCCCTTCCAGTTTTGGAGTATGACATCAGATGCTTTTTCACTAATGCCGTAAATACCCGCTTCTAAATTGGTATTCACTATGGTTGGCATTACTGACGCATCCACCACCCTTAAGTTTGCTATTCCAATCACCCTTGAATATTAGGATATCATAATATAACATTTGAAACAATTCACAGTAATCTGCCGCTGATTTGTTTGGCATTCAATTCAGTGGGTTATACCTGAAGTTAGAATCTATAACTGCTTCCGGATCAGCTAAAGCTCTGCCCATTTTACAAGTTCCTGAACCATGAAATCCGCTTAATGTTCTCTGTTTTATGAAACATCTCCAGTAACTGTCGGTACGGAAGTGTAAATGGTCACAAGCGGGTAACACTCCAGGAAAGAATTTTGCTCCGAGCCTTTGATACGGAGCTGTATTCTCATACAGTTTTAAAGCCATTTTTACTCCTAATATTCATAAGAAAGAGATTAATAGGAGTTAAACACATTGATTAAGTACTTCAAAATGATGTTATATGCATTTCCATCCAACCTTCAAGTGTCACTTCCAAATCCTGAGGGTTAGTAAAATAGCGAAAATCGATAAGTGGGTCGTTATTTGCATGCGTAGCATTCAGAGTAATTTGACCACAGCTTTTTGGACGTCCCAAGTACACCATGCAGGAAATCATTACTTTGCGATCACTAATCCCATTGATATCATCGCTTTGAGACAGGAGCTCATCGTCCGACGAGTTACCTCCTGGGCTATGTATGGCAATAAATTCTAAATCAGCCCAATTCCCAGTTTCTCCATGTTTTGCCGTTGAAGAGGCAACAAAGGCTTGACCAACGAATCCATTGTATGATGAATATGGGCCTATTAAATTCCAAATGATCAATTCTATTCAATTGTAAATAGAAATTGCAAAGTTACTATAAAATCTATTATAATCCTACCATCCCCTGTTTCTCGATACAATTGAAGTGCTGGTGGAGTCAAATCTCGTTGGGGTTGGAACACTTGTGATGTGTCGTTTATCAAAAAGTCCATTTTTACGAAAACATGGTCTTGAAGATTCTGACCAATACTTTCTAGAAATTTAATCGGAGGAATCTGGAATCGAGACAATCCTTATCCTTGTCACACACACTAGTAGAATGGTTGATACAAATCTTTTTATTAAACTCAGGAAATTCATTCTTCTTACTTTCCCAGCCTCTAAAACCGCTTTAGGCCCTACGCCAGATTTCATCAGCAGCACTGGAGATTCAATTACTCCGGCACTCAGAATGATTTCCTTGCGTGCCAGGGCAAAGTAAGGGTGTGATTTTTCAGCGCTATTTATTGTAAAATGTACCCCGACCGCTCGATCGCCTTGAAATTCGATTTTTTGTACTACTGCGCTAATAAGTACTTTCAAGTTCCGCCGACTTTGGAGGTGAGGTTTAATGTAGCCAGTGAATGAGCTGACTCGAGTCCCAAAGCGCATACTGAATTCAGGGGGACTGAAACCTGTGTATTATGAATTGTTCTGTATATTGTGATCAATTGATTGCGTCATATTAAATTCATAAAAACCTTACTCACTAATTCTTTGTGGCCCATTAGGATCCAAAATGGGGTAACCCAAACTTTGACCAGCTTGAATCCAAGTATCTAGTCCTGGTGCATAATTCCCTCGACTTACAGATATGGGACCACGATATCCATGTTGGTCTACTTAAAATCAGTCAAATTAATACAAGAACACATTATTATCTCCTTATCCACTCTTGATAAAATTACCTGAAGGGAAAATGCCATTGTAGTTTTCTGATTTTTTAAAGTACTTTAGCATATTCGAATACTTCCAACTTGGATCGTCTAATATTCTACTCCAGTTATCATAGTCGTATGGACTCCCTCTGTTCATGAACATGCCATTGATGCTACTAGTGCCTCCAAGTGTTCTTCCGACAAGATAGTTTAAAATCTTGCAAATAATACAACATTCATATAATCCTGACTAATAAAGACCTATAATCTAATACTTCACTAGGATAATTACATACCCCACCACTTTCTAAACCAGCGTTGGCTTGTGGCACTGTAGAGTATACCCTCGAGTATTCTGGATTCCCTCTATGTCTTGCAGTTAGAGCTGGAACGTCCAACTCTGGATGAGGGACTCCACCAGCCTCCAGGAGGAGCACGGTATATTTTCCATTTTCAGATAGGCGACCCGCAACAGTGCACCCTGCAGTTCCCGCACCAACTGCGTCACAAAACAGGATTGTATTTTAATTGTGGATTCACTTTTTGAGCTTCTCCAGTTGAAAAACTTGTTAGGTCAAAGCATATCGTACCGATTCGTACCCACTATAAAATCGTAGGTTTGAGAGGGGACCTGCCCTTGAATAAAATTTTCCTGTAATGCTGCAAGAAATAAAATTTGAAGGATTCTGCGTTGCAATTTCGGAAGTAAAACTAAGGGATCCATGTTTATATTTGTATGCAAAACCAACAGTAGTATCCCACTTACAGGTTTATAATAATAAGCGAAATAAAGGAATTGTAGGGTACACAAAACAATGGCATTTGATCGCTGAACCAGAGTTTGAGGTTATTGAAGTGTAGTTACCTATGTAGATTAGCGGATACAAATACAAGCAGAACCTAGAATTTTGGTTGGCACTTGATTGTGCGCTGCGAATTACAGGCAAATCTTGATTAGTTTCTTCTGTTTGCTCATCCTTTGGACTCGTCACGTTGCGTTCTCAACAATGGCATTACGGCATAGTATCACTAGATTACGTTAGTCAGACAGAAAGGGCGTAGAATAAAATATTATGGTATACTAACAATTTTATTAGCTCCTCTTAATAAGGTCACAACAAAGGACACTGAATATTTAACGCGTAAAAAGCACGCTTTTATAAGAACAATCAGATAGCCTAGCGTACTAGCGTAGGAGTTTGCGGTACAATGATACAATATGGTGCATTAGTAAATATCGAATCAATCCACGTTTAAACTATTCTATTTCTTATTAGTCTAACATAGAAATTGATTTAAGATGACGATTTTGGTTTTCATTCTTACTGACACATTTCATCGTAGAAAATTTTGCCAATTAGATTATTCGTAAAACCTTTTTAAACCTTCTGCAGGATTTTTCTAAGGTCTCCTAATTTCAAGTTGTGTTTCCGTTTCTAGTTTTTCTTATCTGCCAATGCTATGTCGCATCGCATTATACCTTTTGAGAGTTAAGTGGTTACGTCTTATCTCACTTGCCCGGGGCGGAACCCCAGAAGGAACTTTCTTAGGGACTCACTTTGGGGTTGTTATCCTTCACTATACTACAAAAAAAGATGGTAATCGATTAGCATTAAAACTGATCGTTAGATATTTATGACTTAAAAGTTTGTTAGTTTAGTTGAAGAGTAAAAATGTTAACAATGCAAACAACAATACATGACTATTGAAAAAAACGAATGTGTGTTTCGTTCGTGTAAAGTCGTAGCCTTATATTTTACTTTTGTAGAAAATATTATAATTCCCATAATTCGGAAGACTTAGTTGTCTTATGTTTCCGGCCATTTAAGGCGAGGTCGTCAGTTGTTTAAAAAGCAAAATGTCTTAATCATATCAGCAATTAAAAGTATCCTGTGCATGCATGTTTGTAAGGTAAAAGGTGGTCTCACATCTTGTTAACTAAAAAAATGATGTATACTAGTATACTCCACACATATGAAAATGGAAAAAAGTCGATGTGATAATAAAAAGCGTATAATTTGATTTTTTGAAGACTTTATAGATTAAAAATTCCTAATTTCCAAACACTCGCGTAGAGGGATCAATATCCAAAATCAGTCAGCCACAACATGGGTTGAAAATGAGCAAGAAGAATGAAAAACAAATAGGTACTAACAAGAAAACCAACATGCATGGATAAGTTCTAGGTGCTAGACAGTAGAGCTAGTCTTGTCTCATCCACCTGTGCTGGTTATCGGCACAATTGTGGGAGTATCATCTTTTGAGAGATCACATCACAGCCTTTTTATATGCTGCGTTTGCTTTACGTTATCTTTTCAGCATCGGAAGCCCCTTCATGTGTACGTACATACGGTTCCATTAAATTAACACTAATTGTAAGATATTAATTAGCAGCGGCTAGCCACATTACGTATCAAAAGTGATTGATGAATTTACTCACACCATGCTATAAAATCTATATTTGTATATAAATTCAACCGACGAAGATGAAACGACTTTTACTTCTAGTTTAGTTTTTAATTTCGACACATCTTTATTCATTTCTATTTTTATGATGCTTTTTTTGTGGTTTCTATCGTTTGTTGGAGTGACAGTGTCGTCTCCTCCAGAAGCGTTCGATTTTGTAATAGGTAACAATTTTCCCCCCTGAAGCTCATAAATTTAAATCTGGGCATTCACAATGAATTCCTATATTGTTCCAGTTGGTGGAGGAACTGCAGGGTGCGTTCTGGCTAGTAGACTGTCTGAAAATGGAAAATTCTCTGTAGTGGTTCTGGAAGCCGGCGAAATACCCCCAGATTTCATGAACATCCCTGCATTTGCCAAAAGCAACGAGAAAATCCCAAAATATACCTTTCAGTATGAGTCTGTTCCACAGCGGAAAGCTGCTTTGGGCAGCAATAATGGAGTAACAAAACACACGAGTTAAAGTTAAAACTTTGGAGGTGACGCCAATGCGTTTTTATTTTTATTTCTTATTAATCTTACTTACAATTAGATCATTCCAATTTCGTTGGGCAGAGTTCTCGGCGGAACGAGTAACATTAATTACAACATTTTTAATCGAGGAAGTCCTCGTGATTTTGATCACTGGGCGATTCTTACGGGAGATTCTAGCTGGAGTTATTCTAACATGTTGAAATACTTCAAAAGATCCGAAACATATCTGGGAGAGTTCCCATCAAGTACGGAATTTATATACCCTAAAACGGAAGTGTCACGGGAATCTGATAAATAATAAACTGTGATGTGACGGAACATTTGTTGTGATTTAGATCAACACGGATTCCAAGGGCCCATTACAGTAAGCCGTCAAATTTATGCACCAGGAAGGGAACAGTGGCTGGAGGCTGGACACGAGTTGGGATATAATATTGAGGACTCAAACGGTCCTCAAACAATCAGTACGTCCTGTACCACCTTTTATAACCCTTTCAAATTTGCCCAATCCAAATGTTAATTCAAATACGTAATCTCAGGTTTTACACCGATGGAATTTGCGCGTCGATTTGGCCGTCGAGTCAGCTCTTATGTAGGTTACATTAAGCCAATTATGGGGACACGAAAAAATCTTAAGATTGTTTTGAATGCCTTTGCCACTAAATTGGTATTTGCACAAAGTCTAAATCAACATTTTATTGCAATGTATGTCTAGATAGTCATATTTATGCATGAATTGCTTTTTCGTATTCAGTTGTTTGAAGGACCTAAAGCTGTTGGAGTGAAGTACACCCTTGAAGGCGCTGCCTACGAATCTGTTGTGTTTGCCAAGAAGGAAATTATTTTGAGTGCAGGGGCGTACGGATCTGCCACATTACTAATGAAGTCTGGCATAGGGCCCCGGGGTGTTCTTGTCAGGGCTGGCGTTCCTCTACTTAAGGAACTTCCAGTCGGCCTCAATCTCCAGGAGCATCCCGTGGTCCCGCTTCATATTATGTTGAACAATAGGTCACTAGCTTTTGATCCTGTAAAGGACTTGACTCCAGAAAGCTTCCAGCTATATCAGAAAACTGGTACAGGACCCTATTCATCAGTTGCTGGTTACACCGGACAAGCGTTTCTTGCATCTTCTGTTGCACAGCATGAAGGACATCCGGACTGGGCTGATATTCATATTGCAATGACTGCTGTCACAACTCGCCTTCCTCTCTTCAGGAATATGACGATTGCTCCTTGGGAAACCTCAATTAGCATGAATTTATACTTGGCCAGGTGCAAAAGTCGGGGCACGGTGGAACTGAATCCAAGAGATGTGAATGGACCACCCATTGTGGATTTTAAGTATTTAGAAAATCCAATTGATGAAGAGATCCTGTTAGATGGTGAGTTCAGTGAAAATATGTAATGTCCTATGTCCTGGATTAGAAGTATTAGATGTCATAATATGCAGTATAATTTTTAAATAGCGATTAACGCAACCCTAACAATATTCGAAACTACTCACGCCTACCGTAAAGTAGGCGCTCGCTACTCGAATGAACCTGTGGTGGGTTGTCGACACTTCCAGTTTAGATCAGAGCCGTACTGGAGATGCTACATGAGGCAGACGCTTATTCCTGGGAATCACCCTGCAGGGACATGTAGCATGAATTCAGTCGTGGATTCAAAGTTAAGGTTGTTGATTTACGTCTCAACCTTAGTAGGTATTTTCTTGCGTAAAATGTTTAATGTGACGAGTGACAATTTTGTCCTTTTAATTGTTTCTATTGTAGGGTTTATGGATTTCCAAACTTGCGGGTAGTGGATGCTAGCATTATGCCCTACATAACAAATACAAATTTACATGCTGCCGTGTATGGGATCTCGGAGATGGCCTCAGATACAATTTTGAATTCCTGGTAAAATTCGACCAAATGAATTACAATTACCAATAGATTTAGCTTGAAAGGTTAAACTTGTTTTGAAGGTGTAAGAAACATGTAATTTATTAATTTTTATAAAGTATAATCAAGAACCATGGGCTGGCATTGAGCATTGCGTTTTTGAACCAAGTACATTTTAAGAATTAATCTTAAGTATATAATCAATAATCACCAGTCTGGTTGGTTTCGTCATGATCACAACTCCCGTTTGGCACAACCGATGGCACAACTCCTGATGCATTCCTCCGTCACATCCTGGCCCTGGCTGTCATATTGGCTTAAAATCACGTCACTGGCGCGTTCACTCACTGCGTACGTAGCTCCTAGGATAGGATAAAATTTTATTTCAGTGTTTGCAAATTACACTTGTCATTACAACAATTTATTAGCCAATTATTATATCATAAACAACAATTTACCTAATGCATTTGCATTTGTGATTTGCATAACTGAGGCATCTACAACTCGAAGTCCCTCAATGCCCAAAACCCTGAAACATTGCAGTATCTCGTGCTTTACATATTTTATCATTTATATCAGTTACGACAAAATCTATACGGAAGATGACCTTACTTCAAATTTGGGTCCACAACTGCTTCCGGATCCTCGGGACCTTTACCCATGGTGCAACTTCCAGATCCATGTAAATCAGCAATCGTTTTGTGGTTAATATAACAGGTCCAATACTCGTCTGACCTAAAGGTTAAATCGTTACAGGCTGGTAATTGTACTGATGGATAACGACTTCTGAGTCTCTTGAATGGCTCGGCATTTTCGTAGATACGTAGAGTCTGGTTGATACCTGCAAATGTGGAATATGTATGCATTACTTGTGCTTAGCTAGAAATAACAGTTACTTATCGCTATTTTCCTTGTCTTTGTTAATACCCACCTTCCAGCATTACAGCCAAATCTGCTGGATTGGAAAAGTATTTGAAGTTTAGAACAGGTTGATCTTCTACATTTGTTGGGTTCAATGTGATCGTTCCTCTACTTTTTGGACGGCCCTAGTATAAGAGAAAAAACAGCGAAAAATAATAAATAAATATTCAGAGGAAAAGTTTGCTCCCTAATAAATAGTTTAATTGCATCCCCGAATTCCTAAATAACCTACCACAAACACCAGACACAGAACAGAAACTTCATCACTTGCAGGTGTAAAATCTAGTTGTTTTTCAATAAGCCCTGGTACGCCAGGGCTGAAGATAGAGATTAATTGGATATCAGCCCAGAGGGAGGTCTCTGACCGGGATGAGGCTAGGAAGGCTTGGCCAGTAATACCGCTGTAGGTTGAGTATGGCCCTGCAGGAAACATGAAAATCCGAAGCAAAGATTTTACACTTGAATTCTTAATCAACAATCTACGTTATTTTTCACAAGATATTTTGTTCTTAATTAGAGGCTAATTATACCATCTCCCATGGTATGAAAAAGTTCGAGATTTCTTGGTGTCAAATCTCTCTTTGCATCAAATACGTCAACTTTATCGCTCATTACGAAATCCAAAGTGACAGCGGCATGGTTTTGAAGATTCTTGCCCACTGGTAAATCCTTTAAGACTGGGATCTAATAAATGTAAAATGCGTTGGCGTTAATGAAAATCCTCTGTAAGCAATCCGCAACTCAAATCAAAAGATTAGTAGCACTAACCCTAGAAGCCTCTAAAACTTCCCTTGGCCCAATTCCTGACTTCATTAGGAGAACCGGCGATTCAATTGCTCCTGCACTTAGAATGATTTCTTTCCTTGCTAACGCAAACGCTTTTTCCCCAGTCTCAGTGTTCATATACTGTACGGCAACAGCTCTCGTCCCATCGAAACAGACTTTCTTTGCTTCAGCTTTTGTGACTACTTTCAAATTGGGTCGGCTGCCCTCAAAAGGTTTTATGTAAGCAGAATAGGAGCTAACGCGACGACCCTTTCTTTGACTAAACTCCAGTGGTGCAAAACCTAATTATTCAATAATAGAGTTCAAAATTCTCTGGGTGAACTGGTTCAAAAGCTGAATATATAGCTTCTGATGAACTCACCGATTTTTTGCGGGCCATTTGGATCAGCAACAGAATATCCCAACGATCTCCCGGCATCGAGCCATGTGCCTAATCCTGGTACATAATGTGGTCTGCTTACTGTTACAGGACCACTGGTTCCGTGATGTCCTAAATAGAAGTAATATAAAAAAAAAGTACTTGTTTATAGTCATGTTATCCACAAATTTGCAAAAGGTTCACCTAACATTATGTTTCAGGAGGATTCGTATTGGATTACTTTAGAAGTAATTACTAACTCGCAGAGGGAAACCCTCCTAGGTAGGTTTCAGACTTTTTGAAATAGGGTAGCATGCTTTCGTAGTTCCATCCTGAGCCGACTTTGTTTGACCAATCATCAAAATCGAAAGAACTGCCTCTATTGAAAACCATCCCACCAATTGATGTTCCTCCCCCAAGTGTTCTTCCAGTTAAATAAAACTTGAGCTGTTTGAAAACTACGAGTTTATATAACATCACTCAGCGATTATAATTTTAGAATCTTTTCTTATTCTTACCCCAAGTCCAATGCTCTCATCCCCAGCGTTATTTGGCGCTGTGCGGTACACTTTCGAGAAATTTGGGTCTCCTACATATTTAACAGACAGTGCTGGAATCTCCAAATCATCAATTGGATAACCACCAGCTTCCAGAAGGAGGACGCTATGCTTTCCGCTTTCAGAGAGACGGCTAACTTTGTTTGACCAATCATCAAAATCGAAAGAACTGCCTCTATTGAAAACCATCCCACCAATTGATGTTCCTCCCCCAAGTGTTCTTCCAGTTAAATAAAACTTGAGCTGTTTAAAAAAATACGAGTTTATAGCGTCACTCTGGGTTTATAATTTTTGAACTTTTCTTTCGTTCTTACCCCAAGCCCAATGCTCTCATCCCCAGCGTTATTTGGCGCTGTACGGTACACTTTCGAGAAATTTGGGTCCCCTGCATATTTAACAGACAGTGCTGGAATCTCCAAATCATCAATTGGATAACCACCAGCTTCCAGAAGGAGGACGCTATGCTTTCCGCTTTCAGAGAGACGGCTGGCAACAACGCAACCGGATAATCCTCCCCCAACTATTTATTTGAAATACAGTCACTTTTTAAAGTTATACCAAGTTTGACATGATGAAGTTAATGGAATTTTAATGTATGCACTTACCCACTATAAAGTCGTAAGTTTCCCCAGTGTTTTCGGAAACCACCGTTGCGCAAAAAACCGCAACAGTGAGTGTAACGACAAAACCCCACATTTTTACAATGATACTTTAGCACTACCTATAGAACTGAAATCGTTAACTTTACACACGGAGAGTGATCCCCCACGACTGGATTGACTCTACTCGATGAGCATGGTTATCATCCCAACGCGCAATGCCTCCTAATTGACATTGGCATCTCTAGGCGAACTGCTACTACTGCAAGATGCCAATTGCTAACTGCGAAGGCGTGTTATTGTTTATGTGTAGCAAGCTACAAACTATCAATTCGGCGACCAACAACCTTAGTTATTACCTAACCAAGATCATAGGATTTTTTATAATATTTTTTATAAGAACCACTTTTCTAATTTTGCATTCGTTGAAGACCAAAGTGCCATTACCTGATCAGAATCAAAAAACTTGTGCGATTTGAAGCTACATATGGAAAAGTAAAGGCCTGGCAATTCAGATTCTGAACGAAGGATTTCAAGTTTTTGTGTACCTATTGTGCAAGTTTATCCAATTGCATTGCGTATGTAATAACAGTAATAATTGTTTTTAAAGAATGCAAATTATTCACTCCCAAATATGGTCTTTGGTGAAAACAATGCGATCTTGATGCATCGTTGTCGGTGGTATATGGTAGCTGAAAATGTGCTAGTTTATTTTTTGTGTCGATAAAAGTGAATTATGAAGGGCCTTGAAATAATGAACTCACACGTGTAGGTACATGAATATCACATGTTAATGTGCAGCAGTAGCAGTAGCAAATAGATTATTAATTAACGCCTTGAGTAGCGAACATATCCCGGTCACAATAAGGATACTGTGTGTAATTATGCCTTATTCAATTCAAACAAGTATCCCTGGCTGAAGTGAACTTTTTACGCAACCGGCTAAAGTGACGGATTGATTTACAGCATTTAATATCGTGTATATGTATATCATATCATATCATATAAGTAGGCTGATGGAATATACAAGGAAGATACTTACTAAAGTAGTTAATATGGCTGAATTATTATTATGTTTATGAGTTGCCGTTGGTCAAAATAGCAAGGCATTTAATAACCCCAAAACAACAAGCCAACACGAATAACGGTCATGAATATTACAACAGTTTATACAGACTTCCTCTAAAACCCAAATAGTAAAAGGATGACTGACAGACATTTTTGTTGTAGGAGAAGAATGACCTGTTAAATTTAAATATATTATGTTATAGTCATATTCCTTTTTATTATTGGTTTGGTTTTTCAATCTCATCTTCAATTTCCTACATTTTATTACTTTAGAAGATATTATACTCTGCCACTCGTCACTTTCCGCTTAGCAATTGTGCAAACTTTGTTGCAATGACTGCTCGTGAAAGTGCAGCTGCAATGATGTGGTGGTATGTCAGTCCGACAGGAGACTTCTACATTACGTAATGCATAATTAATTAATATAACAATACTGTTGGTTAACCGCATGTAAGTGCTTATGTTGATGTAAGTAGTCAGATTAGTCTATATTATTATAGGTCCAGCTCGCCCAAAGTATGTATATGAATACCATTTTAATAGATTTGATTGATTTGATTAGGTTTTTCATACCAAAAATCTATAACAATAAGGTGCGGTGGGACTGGTGCGAGAGAACGTTACTGACCAGTAGCTCGTCGCGTCAACACTTTGCTCGCTTTACACATTGAAAGCACCTTTAGTAAAAGTCAAGTCATTGTAGAACATGTTTCAAAACATATATAACATCCATATTAAATTGTTGTGCACTTTGCTCTACATTCCGATTGCTCGTAACAAGTTAGCTATTATGTGAACAAGAATAGTTGCAATTTATATGAGGAACCTCGATCGATATTCTATTATATTATATTTAGGACTAAGTAGTCAATTACTACGATTCTATTCAGTTTGTCAAACGCATCTGTGAACTGTCTCTAACTCAGAAACTCGTGCAAAAAAGTACATGATGATGCAACGGGGAAAATGACGACCAAAATGCATAACGGGCAAAATGCAAGTGTTTTGATTGAATTGTGGAAACCAAGACGAAATGTTATGTTTATATGGCTCTTAATGCGGTCGTCCATCCTGTGTTGACATGTGACAGACTACTGAATACGCTGAATGGCTTTTTATAACAGATTACATTACTTTCCAGTATCGTATTTCCCAACTTGGATTTATAAATTATATATTATGGATTTATAATCCATGTTCTGCATATCATTTGTCGTTCATTCATTCATTCGTCGTTTGTTGTCATTCAAATTTTGGAATTTTCCAAGAGCTTAAACTGAAATTAAAAAAGACTATTAAAATGACCAATATTTCATTGTTTTTCCTCTTGTGATGACTAAAGTGTAAGCGTAAGCGTTATAAATAAAATAATAAACCACATAAATAAAAACCGTTATAGTTTACGAATGTCGAAAACCGTTCAAAAACTAAACTTCAATTAAATATTACTTATTGACAATGGTGGTTTTACTTATATTATATACAGAACATGAGAAACACATTTCTAATCCTGTAGTTCGTTTATTGTCTCCACATGTATTTTTACGGGGAAAGCTATATCTCTTAGCATATGTCTGTTACTCGTAACTCATATATTGACTATTTTAATGCAGAAATGCATCTATTCGTCAGTGATATTGATATTGATGAATTGGTGAGAGTTTCAACAAATCCACAAGCATAGGTACCATTATAAACAATCATGTCCTATAATTAAGCGATAAGATTTGTGTGTTACCTGATATGGGGTTCATACAATGATACAATACAACCGAACCCCGCAATTCTTGATGCAAACAGCAAATAGTGTGAGTGGTATTGTTTATTAAGGATTATGTTGAATCAAATCGTAACTCGGTAAACCGTATCGGGCCAGAATACTTGTGAAAGGAAAACTATAGTTTGATCATAGATTCAAGGCAGAATTTACAGATTCACATTTATACTTAAAAACGAACCCTGTGTTCGCATCATTTCATGTCTCTGACATTTTTTTACCAAATCGCGCAGTTCAGGCTATATGTTCCAAAACGCTTTGTAAATAGCGATTTATCAGTCAATTGGGTCATACAGAAAACTGCCATGCTTTTGATGGACTAACTGGCGATTGGCGATTAAACTACATTTACAGTTTGTCAGAATAATATTGGTTATATCGCGCATAATTTATCCACCTATGATGACCCGTTTAAAGGTAATAACAAGCTTTATTTTTTCACAAGGTAAAATTATTTAACAAAGAGTTATATATAATATACTGTCGCTTGTTTTGGTAATTTCCCTAAGAAATTTTATATCTGCAGTCGTATCAGGTTTAAACATTTAACATTTATAATAGCCCATATACACAGGTACCGTAATTGTACAAAAATGTACAATACACTCGCAATGTCCTTTAAAAGGAGAACTTTTAATTATTCATTGAATCTGAATTTAAACCACATGCTGATTTAGTATACAAAATTACATAGATTTATATTATGAAGTGACAGTGATTGGATGATTGGTGGTTTGCAACCCTTCATAGTTTGAATTCACTTCATCCGGTTCAATCACGGACACACAGTAGGAAATAGTTTTTCCTCGCATGAGGCTATACGAATTATCAAAAATAACAGTGTACGTTCCTAAAGCATCACATGCATGGGTCCCGTCGTACTTTTGGGTTTTTACAGATGGTACAATGACTTCTCCAGTTTCAAACACAATCTGAAATCCAATATCATGACTCTGGGAACGGAATCTCCAGGCTATCGAGCTATTGTACTTTGTAACATTCAAGTCAATCTTAAGTAGATCACGAGCGTTAATGGTGACCGATGTCATGTTTAGGTCTTCCACCGTCATTGATTCATCTGTGAAAACGAAAGCAAACAGAGTATCATGATTATGTACATAATAAAACTGAAGTGTTTGCAGAGAGATTATTGAAGTTTACACGGTACATGTTGCTTACAACATTTTGATTTACCTTGCGTAAAAAAATGAATCGGTACAGGTCCCTGAACCCAGATTCCGTTCTGGGAGCAAAATTGGTCAGAACCCTCCATGGTGCCACCCCAATGGGGTGGGATGCTGTCCACCGGAAATTTTTCAGCAATAACCTTTTTCCACTTTTCTGGTTCGGGTCCATAGATGTCAACTTTTTCCAGAGTTTGCTTTGGAATGAATGGTTTCATGATGTTAAATAAAATGTAGAAAATTTTCGGGGCATTGATGACCATAGCGTAATGGAGCATTTCGGGGTAGTTGGCGTCAAATGTTGTTTGCATTCGAACCATAAAATCCCGACACAGCTTGGATGTCAGTTGGCGATAGCTGTAACCTTCGAGATCTATTATTTCCACGATTTGTGTCACTTCGCGGCCTTGCTCCTCACTTAACTCTCGCAGCATTCGCATCATCTTTTCACAAGTGATCGTGTTATAACGTAAGCAATTGTCACCGCCATGTTGCTCCAAAAGTGTACGTATATCTTGGCGACCAGCTGGCACAATTATAACAGGATAACCGTGCTTATCCAAACCACAACGGGCGAAGGGAGTCATTTGTTTCACTTCGTCGGGAATATCTTCCCGATCTAGGATACCATCTATTTTATTTTCCCTCCTCCATTCTAAAGATTTCTTCAGCATGTCATAAGCCTTTGGAACGTCAAGGTTCCTGGCACGAAGCCACCGAATAAGGTGTGCATCTTCCCTTAGCGAATCGCTCAATTCCAAATTGCTAATTTTTTCTCGCAAGTCCTTGATCCGCTGTTGTTCCACTGGAGAATAAATTTCCGGAGTGTACTTATCAGGTGTCATTGTGGGCTTCGTATTACAAAACACAAGTCTGACTCTATAATGTATTTTCGAAAAACAAGTGCCTGACAGGCAAGACGATTTTAAATACGACACAACTACAATGAAACGTATCACTTACAGTCAAGAGTTAATTTAGTTCACAAGGTATATAAAATTTTCCCCACACACGTTAAGCATGCACGAAATACTGTGTAATTGTGTAAATGGTTTTTGTGATGTGACGAGGACAAGTTTTTTCCCTTCGCTTTGGCAGCCACGGCACTGGGATTTCAAAACTGCAAATATTCACACTGTTTAATTACCTATTCATGTACAACTTTAGTCTTCAGCGAACGCTGAGAACACACTGATTCTGGAGCTGGTCTCCTTCTGGACATTTTCCTTTCATGTTAGCTTGACGGAACTGGGAATATTATACGTATAATGCAATGTGTAGTATAGGTGTACAGTACAGCATAATGTATGCACATGGGCTCAAACAAAGCCTTTATGGCTTACATGCAAATGAGGGTGCTATTTTTTATTCTAAGTAAATCACAGACACAGACGAACATGGAAAACAAGTCGTAAATGTATTGAAAATGTGCTCATATGGTGCAGCTTGCAGCTGTCTGTGTTAGAGAAATGTAGTGGTATTACAGACATTGGGGTGCACACACTGTATACTGCTGTTAAATGCACAGATCTACGACGAAATTGATCGATACAACAGGAGGAGAATATAGATAGATAGATAAAGGTCATGCCATCACAGAGTCGAGTGGTATGCATAACGGTGTTATGTTATGTGGTGTGGACTCAAAGCATCATATCACTCACAATCAGTGGATTCTGATGTAGAGCAGCAAGTATTAGCAGTTCACCTCACACATTTATTGGCCTGTCTGTTGGAATTT